>VZQC01007129.1:691262-738524 GCA_009823505.1 Rhizomys pruinosus
GGGCTGGAGAGGTGGCCTAGCGTTTAAATCGCCGACGCTCTTACAGCGGACCTGGTTCGATCCCCAGCACCTATGGCGGCCGACGGAGCCGTGTTGTAAACTCCAATTTCCAGGAGAACTCCAGTTCCAGGGGACATCCGAGGGACCCTCTTCTGACCCTCCGGGCATTGCACGACACGGGGTGCACAAAACCTTGCCTGCAAGACCGTCATTATTAATATCCAGAATAAAAAAAAAAAAAAAAATCTAGTAAACGTAACACATGTTTATATTAAACAACATTGGTCTACAGAATCTGATAAAAATGGTAACTGAATCTGAATAAAATGGAGATATAATTCGCTGTTGTTGCCCAACATTTGCTTACATAAAATCTGTAGAGCAAGAAATTTGGGATTGGCACTACAAATGTTCTCTATAATTTCTCTGTTGTACAGTATCACTTTTGTATATTCTTTAGATGATTTAAACGTACACATTAAGTTGCTTCTCCCACGTTAATCATATATCGTACCCAAAACACCAGGTGAATTTGATGAAATCTTGCCTTGACTCCACCCTATAGTCATGAAACACACACTGTGCTTTCTGGGAGACCTCATTACGCTAAATAAAGGGGGGGGGGGGGCGAGTACAGAAAGACATGACAAACCTTTCATCACAACCCTTTGATTCAAATCTTAAAACTAATACGGGGAAAAACAACAAAAAAGATTTGTTTGTTCCAACAGGACAAACGTCACCAACTTAACGGCTGAGAAAGAAAAGATATCGTTTGCCGTGAGTAGGATGTTGACCAACAAAGAGACAACGGAAAAGGCGACCCGTCTGAAACATTCAAACGGAAGAAAAGCTTCAGATTTGCCATAAACATGCGAACCCCTCTGTGGATCCTACACTGAAACCAACTAGTTATAATGGATTCCTAATGAACTTACCTTCAAGTGCCACAAAGTTTCTGACTTATGAGATACTTCTGCCTTTCCCACCCATAAGACAAGGAGAAATAATTAACAAAAAAAAATTACCCAATAAAATTGGAGACAACTATTGTAGAGGTAAACTCTATAAAACTGGTAAAAACTGCAATAATTACTTAGACAAAAAAATTGTACTAATAGACATAGACTATGAAAGGGATTACTCTCATTTCAGAACCAAATATAATAATAAAGTCCTTAGGCTAGTGCATCAGGCAAATATATTAATACAGGAGCTCTGAACATCAACAATGGATTAGTTCTACCAGTGGATGATTGGCTCAGGGTATCCAAGGCCCCACAAAGAGTAAGGGCTCCTTGCCCTAAGGTGTGGATACCTACAGGAGGAGAGGCATAGAAGACCCTGCTGCCGAAGAACCTGACGTCAACATGGGAGGGATTATTGAACACACATGCAAGTTTACATGATGGCTCTGGAATGCCAAGATATGTTACCCAAAGGCGCACAAATCCCCCATAAGCCACTATGTAGGTCTCCCTGAGTCAAACAAGACTCACCGTCAGCACGACTACACCTCACCTGCCTGGCAATACTGTGCAGCAGAGCAAGACCATGTGCCTGTGTATTATCCCAATCTAATGCTTTGGCTCTCCCCTTGAGAAATAACGCCTGGCTGATTGCCACAAGCTTACATCCTCTACAGGTTAGGTTAGATGTTATAACCACAGTAAGATCACTTCATATGATAACAGGGGGGCAAATTATAATTATGGATTAAAATCCCAAAACATGTGTCTATGCTAAAGTAACTACCACACTATTAGTGCTGGTAAATACCTATAGATCTATTAATTGCTTGTTTCTTCATTAGTAGGATCGAAAGGCTTTTCCTGGACCAGCACCTGTCAGCCCTAATGAAAGGCAAACAGCAGAAATTGGACCGAGTCCAAGTCAACAGCTCAGCAGAGAGTGGACGTTTTACCTCTCAATCCACTGTGCCCTTTTCTAAGCCATAGGGAAAAATCCTGCGAAGAAGGCGGGGCGTGTAGATGTAGATGTAAGGGCTGTGTTGGGAGTGATATGGTAACTACACTACAAAGCAAACACTGTGTTTGGACACTCAGTGATCAATTGATTGACAAAAACTGGTCACCCCCCACACTGGATGGTGGGCTGTAGTGTTGTTTATGGGCACCACAGCCTGCAGATAAGAGTTTGCTATGCCGCTGCAGGATGTCTTGTCTCATGATTATCACTTATGCTATAAAAATGAAAAAACAAAAACCGGAGAAACAGATGCAGGCCAGTTATGCAGAATGCATGATCTGGCATGGGGTGGGGGTGGGGGGGGATTACTTTTACTTTTACTAAGTCCTAAAACACCATGTGTCCTGTAGACAGTGTCTAGGCGAAACTGGGTACTTGCTGAGCTCACGTCAATTAAATATGCCTTAATCGAATATACACCCGTGTCCCTCTCCCACCCATCCCCCCTTTCCAATTCACCATTTCTTTACTGCTGCATAGAACTCCATGGTGTAGATGTACCACATTTTCTATCCACTCGTCAGTTGAGGGGCACTTGGGTTGCTTCCAGTTCCTTGCTATTGTGAAGAGAGCTGCAATAAACATGGCTGTGCATGTATTTCTGCGGTAAGATGAGTCTTGTGGGTACACGCCCAGGAGTGGTATGGCTGGGTCAGGTGGCAAGTTCATTCCAAGTCTTCTAAGGGTTCCCCACGCTGCTTTCCATAGTGGCTGTATGAGTTTACATTCCCACCAGCAGTGGATGAGTGTTCCCCTTTCCCCACAACCTCTCCAGCACTTGGTATCATTTGTTTTCTTGATCCTATCCAGTCTTATTGGAGTAAGATGATATGTTAAAGTGGTTTTGATTTGCATTTTCTTAATTATTAGTGACTTTGAACACTTCTTACGATGTTTCTCAGCCATCTCTAATTCCTCACTTGTGAAGTCTCTGTTCAGCTCTTTGTTCCATCTATTGAGTGAGTCATTTGTTTTCTTTCTTCTTTGTTTTTTGAGTAGTTTATATGTTCTGGAAATCAGTGCTTTGTTAGATGTATCTGAGGTGAAGGTTTCTCATTCCAGTATACAGCCTTTTTTTTTTTTTTCTTCAGAGTCTCAGCAGATAGAGTCTCAGCAGACAGTTCTTGTAGAACTGAATAAGTTCATTCCAGTGCACAGCCTTCTTTTTTTTTTTTAATCTTGAGAGTCTCAGCAGACAGGATTTTGCTGATGATATTTAAAATAACTTTTATGGGGTTGGAGAGATGGCTCAGTGTTTAAGACACGTTCAGGACCCGGGTTTGATTCCCACACCCCCTGATAGCTAACAGCAGTCCGTAACCCCAGATCCAAGAGATGCATTGCCCCCTTCTGACCCTTGCAGGCAAATCAGGACACAGGTACACTTACACACGTGAAGGCAATACACTCATACACATAACAATTTATTTTTAAATTCTGATTTACCTGTGTTGTTGGCTTGTGTTTATTCTAAGGGAAATTTTAAACATTGTTTACCTGATTTTACTCCCTTAGTTGTATGCTAAGTAGATGTAGTCAACACTTTATTTAACTTATACTATGATTTTTTTCTTTGAAAATTGCTTAAAATTGGGGAGCAAAATCACTTAGTAACTAATAACTGTCATATTGAGAGACATTTATAATGCCACATAATAACATTGTATATTCTTTTTTATCTTTTCTTTCTTTTATTTTTTAATAATAGGTCATAAGTAATGAATACAGGCATCCTTCATGTAAAATCAATTTGCAAGTAGCTATGCCCAAACTTATACAGCCTGAGGCCCCCATTGTCCAGCTGGGGGAGCTCATATGTACTATCATGTTGATCAAATAAGAGTCCAGTCTATATTTCTGTAGTTTTGTAGTTCACCTCAATCGCAGCCCTTACATTCTACCATGCCCCCTTTCCCGCAGATTGTTCCCTAGGCTTTAGAAAAGGGACACAAGGTGAGAAGCCAAACAGTCTACTTTCTTTGGAGATGTTTTGGACTCTGATCAGTTCAGGATGTTTCCTTTCATGGGTTGGCAGTTTATCCCAGAATAGCCTTTTACTCCTACTGATGAAACACAGGCAGTTAGATATACAGGCATTTAAACAGTACTAATTATTATGGCAGGTTACATTGATATAGACACAGATGTTTGGATGGTGTGCTAATCCATGGACTATAGCTTTTCTGTAAAAGCTGACAAGGTTTTACTGTGGTTTATAACATCTCATAACCACTAGAGGACTTAAGCTTGTGGCATCAGCCCTGAATTATTCCTCCAAGGAGAGAGCTAATAGCCAATTAGATTTGGGATATATAGACAAATTATAAGTGAAGCAAATGTGGACTACAATTCATATTTCTAATTAGCTTAAATGTGTTACCTTTTTTATTAATTTTTATTTATTTCTGTATGTGTATGAATGTACTGTCTGCATGCAAGTCTGTGCACCCGTGTCGTGCAATGCCGCGGAGGTCAGAAGAGGGTCTTGGATTCACCTGGAACTGGAGTTCTCCTGGAATTGGAGTCTCAGACAGCTTTTGGCCGCCATGTGGGTGCTGGGGATCGAACCCGGGTCCTCTGTAAGAGTGGTCGGCGCTCTTAACCACTAGGCCATCTCTCCAGCCCCATGTGTTACCTTTTTTATTAAAACCTTTTAACCAATGTTGTTTAATATAGACGTTTTTACATTTTTTTTTTTTTTTTTTTTATCTGTTTTGAGATGGGGTCTCCCTGTAGCCCACGTGGCCTGGAACTCACAGCTCTGTAAAATCAGGCTGGCCTTGATCTCACAACGATCCGCCGTGCCCTCTTTCCCAGTGCTAGGATTAAAGGCATGTGCCACAGATGCCGGGGGGATCCGTTTTTACTTTTACTAAAGACCTAGAAGACCAGAGATAGGAGACAAAGTTTGGGGAAAATTATGGATACCTGTTAAACTACACATCAGATAACTAGACCTTAATCTGATTAACCCGTGTCCACACTCCCAACCCTCCGACCCACCAGTGGCAATAATCCAATGTCGTCAGTTTCTCTGTTGCGTCTGTGCTGTGTTTTTTTGTTCTGTCCAATATGCAGCACGCCCCCACATGGAATAGTTACAACGGGGTGATGGGTAATCGCCAAATGAGGGATACCATTTGTCCGTTTGTTTTTTTCCTGGGACAGTGTTACGTCACTTAGGATAATTTCTCCAGTTCCAATCCATTTACCTGAATATTCATGAGGTCATCTTTCTTTAACACTGCATAAAACTCCATTTGTAGATATGCCACATTTCTCTATCCACCGTCGTCAGTCGAGTGACATTTTGGTTGGTTCCAGCTCTCCACCATAGTGAAAAAGAGCTGCAATGAACGTGGCTGTACATGTAGCTCTGTGGTATGAAGAGTCTGGTGGATATATTCCCAGAAGTGGTATGGCTGGGTCAGGTGGTAGGCTCATTTTGAGTCTTTTAAGGGTTCTCCATACTGCTTTCCATAGTGGTTGTACAAGTTTGCATTCCCACCAGCAGTGGATGAGTGTTCCCCTTTCCCCACACCCTCTCCAGCATTTAGGATCATTTGTTTTTCTTGATTCTTGCTAGCCTTATCGGGGTGAGATGGTATCTTAAAGTGGTTTTAATTTGCATTTCCTTAATTATTAGAGATGTTGAACACTTTTTTAAGATATTTCTCAGCCATCTCTATTTCCTCACTTGTGAAGTCTCTGCTCAGCTCTTTACTCCATCTTTTGAGTGAGTCATTTCTTACTTCTTTGTTTTTTGAATAGTTTATATATTCTGGAGGTTAATGCTCTATTAGATGTATCAGCAATGAAGGTTTCCTCTCACTCTGTGGGTTTTCACTTCACTTCCCTGACTGTTTCTTTTGCTGTACAGAAACTTTTGAGTTTAATAAGGTCCCACTTGTCAATTGTTGACCTTTTTTCCTGAGTAGCTGATGACTGATTTAGAAAGTCTTTTCCTACACCTATGTCTTGTAAATTGGTGCCAACCTTTTGTTCTATCACATTTAGAGTTTTGGGCTTCACATTGAGGTCTTTGATCCATTTGGAGTTGATTTTTGTACAGGGTGAGAAGTAGGGGTTTAATTTTATTTTTCTACAAGTGGTGATCCAGTTTTGCCAGCACCATTTGCTGAAGATGATGTCTTTCCTCCACTGAGTCTTTTTGTCCCCCTTGTCAAATATGAGGTGGCTGAAATTGTATGTGTTCAAGTTTGGATCTTCAGTTTTGTTCCATTGGTCTACTGGTCTGTTTCTGTGCCAGTACCAGGCTGTTTTTATGACTGTAGCTCTGTAGTATAGTTTGATGTCTGGTATAGAAATGCCCCCTATATTGCTGTTTTCACTCAGGGTTGCTTTGGCTCTTTGGGATCTTTTTTTGTTCCATATGAATTTAATTTTTTTCCAAGCCTGTGAAGAATGTTCTTGGGATTTTAATTGGGATTGCATTGAATATGTATATTAATTTGGGTAAAATGGACATATTTACTATATTAATTTTTCCAATCCATGATCATGGGAGGTCTTTCCATCTTCTGATGTCTTCTTCAATCTCCTTCAGGAGCTTATAATTTTTGTTTTAGAGATCTTTATTAGTTTTGGTTAGGTTTATTCCTAGGTATTTTATTGTTTTTGAGGCTATTGTGAGTGGGAAGGACTCCTTTTATTCCTTCTTCAGTTGCTTGTTGTTGGTGTAGAGAAAGGCTACTGATTTTTTCAGGTTAATTTTGTAGCCCGCTACTTTACTGAAACTTTTAATCTTTTCTAGGAGTTTTCTTGTGGAGTTTTTAGCATCCCTTAGGTAAACTATCATATGGTCTGCAAAAAGGGATAGTTTTACTTCCTCTTTTCCAATTAGTATTCCTTTAATTGCCTTTTCTTGCCTTATTGCCCTAGCCAGTGTTTCAAGCACTATATTTAGGAGGAGTGGTGACAAGGGGCAGACTTGTCAGGTTCCTACCTTTATGGGGAATCCTTCTAACTTTTCTCCATTTAGGATGATACTGGCTGTGGGTTTCTGATATATGTCTTTGATTATGTTGAGGAATGATCCTTCCAGTCCAATTCCCTCTAGGACTTTAATCATGAAGGGATGCTGGATTTTGTCAAAGGCCTTTTCTGCATCAATTGAGATGATTGTGTGGTTTTTGTCCTTCAGTTCATTTATGTGTTTTATGATATTTAGTGATTTTCATATGTTGAAACATCCCTACATCTCTGGTATGAATCCAACTTGGTCATGGTGAATTATCTTTTTGATGTGGGTCTGTATACGGATTACAAGTATTTAGTTGAGAATTTTTGCATTTGAGTTCATTAATGAGATGGGTCTGTAGTTCTCCTTTTTGGTTGCATCCTTGCCTAGTTTTAGTATTAGAGTGATGCTGGCTTCATAGAAGGAATTTGGGAGGTTTCCCTCTGCTTGTATCCTCCTGAACAGTTTTAGTAATAATGGTTGTAAGTCCTCTTTAAATNAAAGGCCTTTTCTGCATCAATTGAGATGATTGTGTGGTTTTTGTCCTTCAGTTCATTTATGTGTTTTATGATATTTAGTGATTTTCATATGTTGAAACATCCCTACATCTCTGGTATGAATCCAACTTGGTCATGGTGAATTATCTTTTTGATGTGGGTCTGTATACGGATTACAAGTATTTAGTTGAGAATTTTTGCATTTGAGTTCATTAATGAGATGGGTCTGTAGTTCTCCTTTTTGGTTGCATCCTTGCCTAGTTTTAGTATTAGAGTGATGCTGGCTTCATAGAAGGAATTTGGGAGGTTTCCCTCTGCTTGTATCCTCCTGAACAGTTTTAGTAATAATGGTTGTAAGTCCTCTTTAAATGTTTTATAGAATTCTGCTGTGAAACCATCTGGACCAGGGCTTTTTTTAGTTGGGAGGTCTCTTACTACATTTTCAATTTCTTCATATGTTATGGGTCTGTTTAAGTTGTCAATCTCCTATTGGTGTCGCTTTGGTGATTCCCTGGATTGCAGATATTCATCCATTTCTCTTAGGTTTTCAAATTTGGTAGAGTATAGGTTTTTGAAGTATTCCTGTATGATTGTCTGGATCTTTTCACTGTCTGTAGTGATATTTCCCCTTTCCTCCTGAATTCTATTGTTTAGGAGTTGCTGTTTCTTTTGGTTAACTGGGCTAGGGGTCTGTCTATCTTGTTTATTTTCTCAAAGAACCAACTTTTGGATTCGTTGATTTTTTTGTTTTGTTTTGTTTTCTTCGTTTCTATTTCATTGATTTCTGCTCTGATTTTTGTTATTTCTTCCTGTCTGTTGCATTTAGGGTTTATTTGTTGTTGTCTTTGCAGTGTTTTTAGTTTTAGTTTTTAGTTTTTAGTCTTAGTTCATTTATCTGTGCTCTTTCTGTTTTTGTTTTATTTTGTTTTGTTTTTAATATAGGCACCCAGGACTATAAACTTGCCTCTTAGGACTGCTTTTAAAGTGTCCCATAGGTTTTGTTGTGTTGTATTGTCATTGTCATTTAGTTCCAGGAATGTTTTTATTTCTTTATTTATTTCCTCCTTACCCATTATTCAGGAATGTGTTGTTTAGTCTCCATGTGTTCATGTAGGTAGCAGGACTTATCCTGGTGTTGATATTGAGCTTTATTACACTATGGTCTGATAGAATGCATGAAGTTATTTCAATTTTTTTTGTATTTGTTGAGGTTTTTTTCTGTGTCCAAGCATGTGGTCAATTTTGGAGAATGTTCCATGGGGTGCTGAGTAGAAAGTATATTCTCTGGTGTTTGGGTGGAATACTCAGAAGATGTCTGTGAGGTCCATTTCCTTTATTGTATTGTTCAGTTCAGATGTCTCTCTGTTTATTCTTTGTCCGGTTGATCTGTCCAATAAACTTAGTGGGGTATTGAACTCCCCTACTATGAGTGTGTTGGGGTTAATCTGTGCCTTGAGGTCCTGTAGAGTTGTATTTACAAAGTCTAGTGCACCGGAGTTTGGTGCATATATATTCATGATTGTGAAGTCTTCATGGTTAATTTTCCCTTTGATAAGAATATAATGGCCCTCCTTGTCTCTTCTAATTGCTTCTACTTTAAAGTCTATTTTGTCTGATATTAGGATAGCAACTCCTGCTTTCTTTTTAGTAATATTTGCATATTGATGGGTTCCAGTTCCTAATCCATTCTCCCAGTCTATGTCTTTTGATTAGGGAGTTTAGCCCATTGATATTTAAGGTTATAATTGAGAGCTAAATGTTGCTTCCTTTCATCTTATTATACGTTTGCATTTTTTTGTGTGTAAGTTTCTACCTCTGCATTTCTGTTTTTATTAAAATTTTTTCTTTCAAGGTGCCTGGGAATAGTCTTTCCTCTCCTCTGTCCTTTGAATTGTTTCAAGCATTCTCTGGAGGGTTGGTTTTCCAAACATGTATTCTTTCATCTTGTTTATGTCATGGAAGATTTTTCTCTTTCCTTCAACTAGAATTGATAGTTTTGCTGGGTATAGTAACCTGGCTTGGCATCCATAGTCCTTTAGCACTGGGAATGCTTTGGTCCACATTCTTCTTGCTTTCATGGTTTGTGATGAAAAGTCAGCTGCGATTCTGATAGGCTTTCCCTTGTATGTAACTTGTTTTTCTCCTGTGGCTTTCAGAATTTTGTCTTTGTTTTGGGTATCTAACATTTTAACTATGCTATGGCAGGGGGAGTTTCTTTTCTGGTCTAGTCTATTTGGTGTTCTACTTGCTTCTTGTATTTGCATGAGTTTGTCTTTTTTTAGTTAGGGGAAATTTTCCTCTATTATTTCATTGACAATCTGGTCAATACCATTTTCTTGGGATTCTTCTCCTTCCTCTATCCCTATGATATGGAGGTTTGATCTTTTCATAGTTTCCCACATTTCTTGGTTGTTCCACTCTTGTCTATTTTTAAATTTTTCATAGTCTTTACTTGAGCTTTTTAGTTGTTCTATGTTGTCTTCTAGGTCTGATATTCTTTTTTCTGCTTCCTCCATTCTGCTTCTGAGGCTTTTTCCCATTCTTTCCTCTTGATTGGATTACTGTTCAACTCCCCCCCCCCCTTTTTTTTTTGTTCTTCCTATGTTTTCCTTATAGTTTCCATTTCCTTTTGGAGCTTCTCAAACTTTTCTTGTAGCTCATTGGTTTCTTTTTTCATTTCAGCGTGGGATCTTTTCAGTGTTTCCTCTTCCTTCCAGAGTTTGTCATTTTGTCCCTCTAGCTCTTTCTGGAATCTGTCATTTTCTCCTTTTAGTTCTTTCCGAAGTTTGTCCTTGTCTTCCTCTAGGTCCTTTCTGAGTTTTTCATTCTCTCCCCTTAGTTTTATGATTTCTTTGAATATATCTGTGATTGTTATTTTGGGATCTGTGTCCTGGGTTACCTCTATGGAGATCCCATTGTAGGTGTCCTCCACTGGCTCTGTAGAGTTTGGTATGGAGTTATTCTGTGCTTTTCCCATATTGTCCTCTCATTGTGCTCTTGGCATGAGGTTAGCTTTTTGCCTGTATTCTGATGCGAATTTTGAATGCCTCTTCACTTTGTTGAAGAATTGCTTTCCTTGACTCCTTCATGTGTCTTTGTTATATTTTCCTTCTGAATGGAGTGTTGACTTGTGTAGGTTTTAGGCTTTCAATTTTGGTTATATATTAGAAGGTATAGTTCACTATTCCCTTTCTGTTTTGCAGGAGCTGGGTGGGTAGCAACCCAGGTGACACCTTCTGAATATTGTATTCCCTCTGCTGTAAGCCACTCTCTCCTGAGTTTCAGTTGGGGGTTCCAGTTGGGGGTTCCAGTTGGGGGCGGGGGTTGGGTTGCTGGCTTAGCCCGTGGGCCAGCACCCTCTGTGTTCTAGCTTCAGCTCCTAGCTCCCAAGGCTTTCTGGGACACCTTTCACAGTCAGCTGGACCCACCAATCCCCTCAGACTCCACCCCTAGCTGGAGCACCAGCAGCAAGTAAACCACCACCAAATGCTTGCCCCAAACTCTGGGTTCAGTCCTAGGCTCCTAGCTCCCAAGCAACATTGTATATTCTTTAAGGACCTTGGTATATGATTGCATGAATAGTTAATAATTCTGCTGGAAGTGGTGGTGCATGCCTTTAATCCCAGCACTTGGGAGACAGAGGATGGTGGATCTCTGTGAGTTCAAGGCCAGCCTGGTCTATAGAGTGAGCACCAGGCCAGCTGGGACTAAAGGGAGATCCTGTCTCCGAAAGACAAAAAAAAAAAGACAGAAAAAAGTGGTTTTAATTTGCATTTCCTTAATTACTAGCAACGTTGAGCACTTCTTAAGATGTTTCTCAGCCATCTCTAATTCCTCACTTGAGAAGTCTCTGTTTGGCCCTTTGCTCCATCTGTTGAGTAGATCATTTGTTTTCTTTCTTCTTTGTTTTTTGAGTAGTTTATATATTTCTGCCAGTGTATCCAGCACTAACCCATCAACATTTTGTGTCTTTCTTCTTGGCTCATGTGGTCCTCTACCTCTTTTTGGAGGCCGAACAGGGTATGGATGTTGGTTCTTAGTGTCAGCAGTAGGAACTGCACTGTTCTCAGCCTGTTGCTGGTGGGTGTCAACACTATCTTCTGCTCCACTGTCATCTCGGCATATACAGGAATTACCCATGGTAGAAGTGGCACCTGTAGTCCCCAACAGGTGGGCTATGTGCTCCTCAAGAGTCAACAGTGGACCTTGGCCAAAGCTTCTGCTTGCTAAGAACAGAGCCCAACCAAAGACAACCATTTAGATAGTTTTCAGTTTTCCAAGTACTGTTTTCATAGTGTGGAGGTGAGGAACTTGCATCCTATTCATTCTTAATGACTGAAGGCCAGAGAAAGTCAAATAGCTGATTTCCAACATTATCACTTACCAGGAATGCTGATCATGCACGGGCATTCTGGGCCCCATTAACGGAAGCCTCCACAGGAGGGTGACCCCAGGACCTCCTTTGGTCAAGATCCCCCAAAAGGAGATCACCCTCTTCCAGTAACTGCTTCAGGCGACTCCAGCTTGGGCCTTGGAGAAGAACCTTCGGACTGCTTCCCGGGCTCTGCCCAACGCCACCCTCTCCCAGGTCCTTGCCTGAGACTGACCATGGCCCCAGTCCTTTCTCTCTGGCCCAGGCTGTTCCCCTCCCTCACAGACATCCCTAGCCCAGGGGGCTCCCTCCCCGGACTCCCCAAGGGGCTTCCCAGAGCAGGATGGACAGGTCGCAGCACTGACTTTCTCTAGCTCCCAGGCCACCAGAGGGGACAGGTCCAAGAGAGTGGTAAAGATACACCTGAGGGGGCTGGAGAGATGGCCTAGCGGTTAAAAGTGCGGACCGCTCTTGCAGAGGACCCGGGTTCGATCCCCAGCACCCACATGGCGGCTGAGAACAGTCTGTAACTCCAATTCCAGGAGAACTCGAGTTCCAGGGGAATCCGACACCCTCTTCTGACCTCCGCGGCATTTCACGACACGGTACACAGACCTGCATGCAGACAGTACATTCATACACATAAATAAATAAATAAAAAAAAAAAAAAAAAAAAGATGCACCTGAGGACACAGTGCTGCCATTAAGTGCAGGACCCACCCCCGCTTCACACCGCCAAGGCTGTCCCTCAGTCCCCACCTACAGAGCTTTAAAACCTTCTGATGATCACAACTGACCAATTTAAATTGGAATCACTAAAAGCCTTTTGAAAAAGTTATATGGAAAGTTACTATTGTAGAAGTTTCCTCAATGTATATACACATATATAACAAGAGTTTAAGTACAGTTACTCCATAATAGAGGATTAAATGGTCCTACCAGTGCATACATGCTATCAAATAAAAACCTCGGAACCAGGAATGGACTGCCTTTTTGGAAGATGTTAAAGAGGGACCACAAGTATTACTGCTTAGTACCATTGTTCTTGTTTACTGTCTAAAACTTGAAAATAAAACTCTATTGCTAAAGACACTAAAAAGGAGTCATAGAACCTGGGGGAAGAAGCTGTTTCTGACCCTGAAGCTTCAGCAGTATTACTAGCTTCCATAGTGCTATAAGGTATCATGCACTGTAATAGAAAAGGAAAGAAACCATTACTCAAGGAAACTATAATAATGAGTATCCTGGCGTGATATTCCCACTGACACAATAGTAACATGGATGTTATGAAAGTAACCAAACACTTACTGATTGCATTTAAGGCCTACTCCACAAGATGGAACCCATACCTGGCACCATTAGTGAGATGATGAGCCTGTAGCTAGAGAGGTCATAGGCTCTAAGAGCAGATCTTATTACTATTATTATGCTAAATGGCCAGGGTATTAAATGGATTCATAATGATATATCTTTATGCACATATTTAGGTCCACTCTATACTCTCATCAGAGAAGTAATTTTTTGTGTTTCTTTTGTTTTTGTTTTTAGTAGATGGTGATTAACACAGAGACACAAAATTGGTCCACCTGCAGAGAATAAGAGACTTTGGAGTACTCAAGCCCTAAATGAGACATCTGTATCACTGATCTCTCCCAAAGCCTTGGGGATGCAAGAGAGGTAGCAGAAAGATTTTAAGAGCCTACAAGGTAACCATGGTTTCTGGACAGAGCAGGAATATTACACATATGAACACACAGGGTTATGACATTATACATAGAACCTGGGAAGATTCAAGGTGAAATGGGGTATAGGAATGGAGCACCTGCCCTAATTGAAAATCTATTGACTATTTAATCTGCTGGGAAGGAGGGAGAGAGAGAGAGAGAGAGAGAGAGAGAGAGAGAGAGAGAGAGAGAGAGAGAGAGAGATCTTAAGTGTATGACCCTAGGTAGTTTGACTCCAGGTAGGTGCTTCAGAAGATGAACCTATACCCAAGCTTATTGAGAAAACACAAATTTTACTTGTTGGTCTTAAAAACAAGGAGGGTGGCACAAAGTTGAGTGCCAATCTTTTAATCATAATCTCTTATGGTTTTATTCCCATAGTCATTGTGCTCAAATTTATTCTACATTTTATACCATTCTAAACAAATCATAAAAAAATAAATAAGCAGATAACGATTACTATTTGGTAAAGCCTGTCAGCTAGCTTACAAAGCTGGAAATCTATATTATGTGATCATGTATAGAGAAGCCTACTCAACTGTAGCCTAGAGGACACTCATATGGTACAGTTTACAGTTTTGCTGGCATTAAATCACAATATTGTTTAGGACATGTCCTACTTGACCCTAGGTTAATAAGTATTTTTCTCTACTTTTAAAAACTGTGTTTTGTTTATGTTTTATTTTCATTATAGAGTTATAGTCATTATTATAAATTATAGTTACAAGTAGTTGTTTTATTTGTATATTCCTAAAGTTAAAGAAAAATGTATTTACTTTATCTTCAAATAATATCTTTTTTTTTTTTTTTTTGTCTTTTCGAGACAGGGTCTCCTTGTAGCCCCAGCTGTCCTGGAACTCATTCTGTAGACCAGGCTGGCCTTGAACTCACAAAGATCCGCCTCCCGAGTGCTAGGATTAAAGGTGTGCACCACCAAGCCTGGCTTCAAATAATATCTTACACTGACACATATATAAAAATCTGATAAAAAATAACATTTCTGTTTTATACTTTGTTATTTTCCTTATTTGAGTTTATATTTTGTGTTTCATATTACAAGGAACCAAATCATATATTCTTACTAGCTTTGCTTTAAATCATCGGTGAACTAGAAAAGATGGTTTAAAAGTATTTTACATATCCTCACATTTTTAGCTATTCTCATTTCCCCTTGCGACCCATTTTTGTACATATATTCTTTATGACCTAATACCACTTTTATTACCTAAAATTTTTCCAAGAATTTCTTGTAGTAAAATTAAGCTAAAATAAAATCTTCCAACTGTTTTCTAATGTAAAATTTCTTTTCCATTGCTAGAATAACTGTACTGTCCAAAACTTTAGGTTGATGTTTTCTTTATTGACATATTTTAGAGTTGTTATTCCATCATCTCTTGGTTTGCAAAATTTCATTTGATATTTGTTAAAATTTGTCTGTCAGCTTCTTGATACAAATTATATCTATCTCCATCTGAATGTATATGTTATCATTATTACATTTTTTATTTCTTAGTGACTTCTAATATTTTTATTATCTACCTGAATGTGATATTTTAGTTTTGTTTCTTTTACTTATGTGATTGCCTGTTCATTTGGAGCTGTCTGACTTTTTCCAGAAGTTACTAAGTCACTTTTAATTTGACTTTCAGTCTTTTTCCAGTTGCATTACCCCTTGGAATATTCCCAGTGCTCTGTGATTTCACATTCCCTGTACATTTCCCTAATTATTGTTCTTCTGCAGTGTCTGGTGTTAAATATTCCCAGGGTAGCTTACCCTTTTGATATTCTTCTCCATATCGCAAGGTTTCATCGTATTATTCTGTTTTTGTTTTCTATAGTTTTCCCATCTCTAAATGTTCAATATTTTTAGTCTATTCTTCCTTTTTGTTGGCATATATTTATTCCAAATAGTACTGGGTTGCCTAGGGGCATTTTAGTGTCAGTATATAATACACCTTGACAATTTTCTTCTCTTGTAATCACTCATCTTTTCCTCTCTGCACCACATCTCCTGTCATTAATCCTATTTATTTCACTAAATGTGTTTCTACTTTCTACATGATTTCAGGTGTCTATACAAAGTCTAGCATTCACAAAGGCGAGAAAACAGGAAATTTGTCTTTCTAAGTCTCACTTGATTCACTTAATCTGATAATCTCCCGTTGCATTTGATTTCCTACAAACCACAAAATCTGTTCCCTTTTATGGCTGAATAAAATTCCTTTATGTATACTACATGTTCTTTATTCATTCCTATGTAGATGGATGTTACTCTTTAGAGAAATTTTAGTGTTAAATGGTTGAAATAAATGTGAGAATTAAAACACTGAGGTCAGGAACACTGAAGAATATAAATAAGAGGTTGTCAATCTGATGGCTATGAGACAGCTAAGCTAACATCCGGAGATAAGTATCAAAGTCAACTTGGTCAGGCTCTAGTCAGCTCCTATGAAGTCTCCACTCAGTACCAGGAGCAAAGCATCACTGCCCTTTTCCATAGTAAACTTTGAACTTCATGGTGTCATGTATACACGACACTGATTTGTGGATTAGGATGGCTTCTTAGAATGTCTCTTCCTGTTCCAGAAATGAGAGCATCTCAGAGAACCCCTCATGCTTACAAGAGGAGAAGAAATGATAAAAAATGACCTACACAGTCTAGAAAACACCAACAGCAATTTGCAGTTGCCTGTCAGCTGGATTCACCCTTCACTGTCTCTTTCAGGTTTTATCACCTGAAATGAACCTTGATTACTCACTCCTGCTGCCTGTGACCTGGTGTGAATTCCTTGCTTTTTGGAACACAAGAATATAGACTACTTGCTCTACTCTGTTAGGATGGAGGGAATATGGGAGAAGGCACGATTTCTCTCCCACAACAACAGATGCCTGGGTTATTCCCATAACATAGCTGTGATACATAGTGCTGCAGTAAAGATCAGTGCACTACTATCTCTGTGTTATATTGACTTAAATTTCAAGCAAATTTCCAGGGGTTGTTTAGATGGGTCATGTGGTCAACTAATTTTCAGTTTTTTTGAGGAGCACTATATTTATTTCCATAGTGGTAGAATAATTTATATTTCCAGTGGCCGTGAAGAAGAGTTTGTTTTACTCTGTGTGTAAATACTTGACCAGATGGGACATAACATGTGTGGCAGAGTACATGAAGTCTGGGAGGAGGTGTGCATGCATGAGAAAGGGGATCTAAATTTGATTAAGAACTGTTGTATGAAATTTACGAAAGCTCAATAAAATAATTTTTAAAAGACAATAGATTCTCTCCACCTCCTGGAAATGCATGCATTCCACAGCTGTAAGGCTCTTAAAGATTCCTTTATGTATCCCCATGAACTGTAACCTACTATATTCCTTATGTATCTCAGGGGATGAAGAATTCAGTGCCTTCCAGTTATCTGATACTTTGGATCACTGTTGCCTTCAGTGTACCTGTGAAGACTAATATTGATTGTCAACTTGACAGGATAGCGAATCACCTAGGAGACAAATCTGGGTATGTCTATGAGGGAGTCTCTAGATTAAGTTGAGGTGGGAAGGACTAACCTAACTGTGGATAGTGCCATTCCATTGACTAGCACCCCTAGTAAGTAAAAAGGAGAAAGTGAGCTGAGCACCCACATTCATCTCTCTGCTTCCTGACTGCAGACACCATGACCAGCTACTTCGAATTTCTGCCTGCATGCCTCACCTGGACTGCGCCTGCAATTTTGACCCAAAAAGATCCTTCCTTCCTTCCTTCCTTCCTTCCTTCCTTCCTTCCTTCCTTCCTTCCTTCCTTCCTTCCTCCTTCCTTCCATCCTCCCTCCCTCCCTTTCTTCCTTCCCTCCTTCCTTCCATTGCTTTTGTTGTCACAACCACAAAACAAGTAATTAATACAGGAGAGAAAGGGTCAAATGTATGTCTGGATCTTTGTCCAGCTCTGACATTTCAGCAGCTTCCTGAAGCTCCAAGAGAAAACAACTCAGGCAAGTCCTTCTGCAAAAGGCTGGTGACTGGAATGGAGTGATAGAGAGCTTTGGAGTAGCAGCTGGCAGGCCTGAGAGAAACTATTTGACCCTTGGGGTAGGCAGTATTCTAAGTGGCAGCCATGGCTGCTCTAGAAGGTCTCACAAGGCAGCAGCATGTTCAGACAAAAGACGCACACCAGCTTGCAGCCATGCTGTTCTCCCCATGGGCTCTACATAGTACCCTTCCCTGGGCCAAGCCTGGGACAGCATTTAAAAGAATTCCTCTCTATGTTGACAGAGTTCTTCCCTGCCAGAAAATGCAAAGATTTGGTGGCAAAATCTAAGGCATTTTAAGAAAAACTAGTAGAAAAATACCACCTCACCAGGTTCAGAAAGACCATTAGCAGAGAAAAGAGGTTGGTCATGCTAGTACATAGCCATGATTCTCAGCACTTAGGAGGCTGAGGCTGGAGGATCATGAATTCAAGGGCACCCTGGGCAGGAATCTGGAAGCAGGAAGTGAAGCAGAAGCCATGGAGGAACACTGCTTACTGGCTTGTTTCTTCTTGCTTGCAGGGCTACCTTTCTTATGCTTCCCAGTCCCACCTGCTGGGCAGTGGCAACTCCCAACATGGATTGGGCATTCCTACCTCAGTCAGCAATTGAGAATATGCCCCATAGGCAAATCTGATAGAAGAAATTCTGCAACTAGGAATCCTTCTTCCCAGTAATGTCAAATTGAGAATAAAGATCAGCCATCAGGATGAGCCAGAGAGGTGGGAGTGGAGATGAGCATGCAGAAAAAAACTATGCAAGGGACTTGGCTTTTAAATTAAGAACAGAAAGGAGCTATTGGCTGGTTTTAGCTTGCTGCCTTCCTGCAACTCCATGACAAGCCAACCTTCTAGGCCTCAGCATAGATGTGGGTGGAGGTTATTACAGAGAAACACAAGTGGTCAAAGTGCAGAGAGTACCTGACTGTGGAGTTCCCATTCCCAAACTGGACATCTGGACATCTATAACACAACCTCTACACCCAAGACTCCAACAATCCCATGGAAGGGGGGACTGTAAGAGCTGGGGGACCAGAAGGATGCTGCACTCTTCCAGACCTGACTGGCGTGATGCACTCATGTACTCTCAATACCAGTGGTTGAGTGTATGGGCCTGACACAAAACCACACCAGTGAATAGTCCAGCAAGGATGCTGGAAGGTCTTACAAGACTTCATTCATAGTTGAACAACTACAGAGAGTTAAAAGAGGAAGCTGTCATGAATTTAGGAAGAAGTTGCTGGGTGGACATGGAAGGAGTTGGACTGGGGTATGGATATACCCCGAATGTGCGACGTTCATATGTGAGATTCTCAAAATATTAAAAATTCATTTGTAAAGGGAAAGGAAATATTCTTTAAATTAATCACTTCTGAACACTAGCCTCTGTGAACAAATCATCTCAAATTTGATTATAGTGCTTACCGCACATTCATCACCAATTCTCGGATGTAAGAGGTTCAGCTAACACAGATATTATAAGCTAAAAGGAGCAATCATACTTAAATCTCTACTCAAGTTCTAGGAAGGAAGAAGATTCACAAGAGATTTTCTGTTGAGAGCGAAAGGATTTCAGAAAAAGAACTCTAGTTAATACCATCTTCACGGGGATTGTCTGGAACTGTTTTTCTTTACTGTACACAGGCTACTATTTTTCTGGCTTCCTGAACTTTTACCCCCCATTTCCTTTCATACCATTTAAAAATAAAAGAGGGGCTGGAGAGATGACTCTGTGGTTAAGAGCACCTACTGCTCTTGAAGAGGACCCGGGTTGGATTCCCAGCACCCACATGGCAGCTACGAATTGTCTTTAACTCCAGTTCCAGGGGAATACTACGCCCTCTTCTGACCTCCACAGCATTGCATGACATGGGTGCACCAACCTACATGAAGACAGTAAACTCATACACATAAAAATAATTTAAAAAATTAAAAAATAAAATAAAAATAAAAGAGTACTTTCTTCCTGAGATAGTTTAAGAATGAGCCAAATCAAATGTCTCTCTCTCTCTTACACACACTCACAAATACACATGCATACACACACCCGTACATGAACACATTATTAATAGTCTTTGTGCTAGTACCTTCCTTGGTATATTCATTTCTTTTTTATTGATTTTACAAAATGACATGACAAATGTACTTGGGGAAGAAAAGGATTTCCTGGGCTTACAGGTCAAGAGGGATAAAATCCATCATGGCAGGGATGCATAACAGCAGGAAGCCAACTTGATGAGTTGTGTCATCCACCTGAAGCCAGAGAAAGAGCAGCAACTATGGCCAAGTTATTAAATCAAAGCTTGTCCCTAGTGACAAACTTCTTCCAGTACAGTGCTACCTCCCAAAGTTCCCAGAGCCTTGCCAATAGCACATCAATTGGGAATCAAGAGGTCAAACAGATGAGCCTATGGGTGACATTTCATATTAAATCCATGACAAGTGGCATAATGTCTTTCATTTCATTTTCACACAAACCCTTCTGTTGTTAATAAATTCAATATAAGAAAAGAGAAACTTGTTAAGTAACTTGCAAAATCTCTTATATTTAGTGTATAGCTGACTATGCCAAATGCATTGATAGCCACTTGTGATTCCAACAAATAAGAGGTTAAAGCAGGAGTTTTATTAGCTAGGGCTATATAGGAAGACATCTTCAAAAAGTAAAAGAAAACAAAGTGATCAAAAATGACAGGTAGTGTTATAATTTGAATAGGACAAATCTACTTGGAGAAGTAGATTTGAATATGAACCATCTTTCAGAGATTTATATGTTTGAACGCCTGGTCCCTAACTTGAGAGCTGTTTTATAGCTTTATTAACATTAGAAACATGAGTCTTCCTAGTTGGAGGACACCAGTCAAGACAGAGCTTTGGTTTATGGCTGCCTCTGTTTCCAGTCTTGCTCTGCTTTTCAGTCCACGGATATGTGACATGCAGCTGCTGTATGTATTAACCATGCCTCACCCCCCCCAACAGAGTGGACTCCTCCCTGAAACTATGAACGAAAATATGGTTCCTCCATGCAGTTGCTTCCATTACGTATTTTGTTATACAATCTAGGTGGAAAGTAAGCCTAGCTAGTGTTGTATTTGATGTGAAGTTTACCCACTTTCCAATATGTCATTTCCACTATACAATGTTTCCTTTCAACAGAAGGCATTATCCTTATACTAAAAGGCAATTCAGTTAACTCCATAAGAATGATTACAATGGACTGTATAAATACATTGTATTTTTATTTAACCCCTGCTTGTCAGCTCTCCATTCTACATCATGTTTTCCATGTTAAATTCCTTGCTAAGGTTTCTAGTAGACATATCACAATTGTGGCTTACCTTGAATGTTTTAGAATTACATCTATTTATTTTTTTACATTAACTTATTATTGTGTAAGTATGTCTACATGCCAGAGCATGCATATGGACATCTAAGAACAATTTGCAAGAGATGGTTCTCGCCTTTCTCCATGAGTGTTCCGGGAATTGAACTCAGATCAGCAAAGTTGACAGCAAATAGCTTTATTTTTAAGTAAAAACAAACAAACAAAAATAATAGTGCTACTCTTTGTGTATGAGTGTTCTGCTTGCATATATGTAAATGTACCATGTGCCTGTAATGCCCATAGAAACTTCTGGAGGGCAAGCATCAAATCTCATGGAACTGGAACGGGAAGCACAGCTGTTAGCTCCCATGTATGTACTGGGAACCCATCCCACTTCTCAAAGGACAGCCACTACTCTTAACTGATAAGCCATCTCTCCAGCCCTGACCTGCCTGTTGAGTCATCTGGCTTTCTCACTTCTAATGTATACTATCTCTTGAGAATTGTATTACTTGCATGGAGATATTATATTTATAATAATTGTTAACTCACAAATAGTATACAGAATGCACATTTTAATAGGCTCCTGGAGGAATTTACATATTGAATATTGAATAGAAACAAATTCTTCATTTTTCATAGGACTATTAGAATGGTACAATGAATAGTTGCCTGGTGGAAAACATTTCATTTCTTGTTTTGTGCATGCCTAAATAAATGCCATGGAGTCACAGGGAGTAAAAGAAATAACCAGGGTGTCAAAGAAAGTTTTAAACAAGAGACTGATTTGATTGTCTTTAAATTTCAAAAAAGTTAAATGGAAGGAACAAGAGGCCATTGCTAGGAAAGACAACAGGCATAAATGCTACTAGCAGTACATATTATGCTCTTTAAAAAGATGAAAGCCTCCCAAGATAAAGCAATAGAGAATATTATAGGGAAGACTAGTGGAATGGATGACAAGAAGACAGAAATGACATCACTGAAACAAATTAGAAAAGATAATCTCAAGTATGTTTATGAATTTTCCAAGAAGAAACTGTATGAGAAGAAAATGAAATTTTACACTATGTATGAAATTCAACCTGCTTCTTAGAATTTTTATTTTTCTAGCATAAACATTTTAAGTCCATCCATGGGAATGCTAACATGACGGTTTTATTTGTGAGTTGAGAAAAAGGGAAGTTTAGAATAATTCCATGCTGTGTTGTATGTACTAGAAAACTGGAAGACTAATTTAATTTTTCCAGTCTTAAACTTCATTGTGTAACAGTGCTAAAATTTACTGTAATAAAAAGACCAGAGAAGAAATAGATTACAGTTAAAGACTAGACAGCTTTTTCTTGTATTTAAAACTTGAATTGTTAATAGATTTATAGACAAATTCAAAGATGAAGTTCCTGCAGAAACTTTCCTGTTGTCACTTACACACTATTCTTTTGTCAAGCAGAATTCTCATTTTCACAGAAAACATGGGTCTGTTGATCAGATGCTGCTCAAAATATTTATTGTTCTTTTAGTAAGATACAAATTTAGCTTGTCAGTTTGACACAAATCTAGGGCTACCAGGGAAAAGTGACCTTCAACTGAAAGATTGTCTAGATACATTGGTTTATGGTTGTCTTTTTCTTAACTGCTAAACCATTTTGGAGGGCCTAGCTATGCCCACTATGGGTGATGCCATCTCTAGGCCTGTGGACCCGAGCTTTATTAATAAAAGTAGCTTTGTAATCTGGAGGGAGAAAGCAAGTAAAATTATTCCTCTATGGTCTTTACTTCAGTTCCTACTTCCAGATTCCTGCCTGGAGTCCTTGCCCTGATTTACTTTAGTGATGGATTGAGTTCTGGGAGTTGTAAGATGAAATAAAGCATTTCCTCCTCTAGCTCTTTTCAGTCATGATGTCTATTCAAGCAGCAGAAAGCAAAATAAGGTAGATATATTTTATCAACAGTTTTGTAATTTTTTTTCATTTTTTTTATTGATGCTTTGTGTATTTCATATGAGAAGTTTTACTTTGGAATTGTATGTATTCCAGAATACATACTTCTAGATTGTTCCTTTAAAAACCCAGTGCTAAACATGTTCAATTAAAATTCAAATACTCTTGGAAAATTAATATGGTAAATGAAAACCCACAGAGTGGGAAGAAACCTTCACCAGTAATACATCTGATAAAGCATTAACATCCAGAATATATAAATTACTCAAAAAACCAAAGGATCAAGAAAAAAAATGACACTATCAAAAGATGGAGTAAAGAACTGAATAGAGAATTCACAAATGAAGATGTGAAGATGGCTGCTCAGAAAATGTTCTACATCACTAATAATTAAGGAGATGCAAATTCAAACCAGGTTAAGATTTTTCACCTTATCCCTGTAAACATGGCCAAGATTAGATAAACAAATGACACCAAATGCTGGAGAGGTTGTGAAGAAAGGGGAACACTCATCCACTGCTGGTGGGAATGCAAACTCATGCAACCCCTATGGAAAGCAGCGTGGAGAACTCTTATAAGACTAAAAATGAGCCTGCCACCTGACCCACTTGTACCATTCCTGGGTATATACCCACAAGACTCATTCTTTTGCAAAGACACATGCACATCTGTGTTTGTTGTAGCTCTCTTCATAATAACAAAAAGCTGGAAGCAACCCAAATGTCCCTCAACCAATGAGTGGATACAGAAAATGTGGTATGGAGTTTTATGCAGCAGTAAAGAAAGATGGCATCATGAACTTTGCAGGTAAATAGATGAAACTTGAAGACATTATGCTGTAATGTCTTCTAGTTTGTAGTAACACAGTCCCAGAAAAACAAATAATGTATGGTGTGTCCCTCATTTGTGGATGCTAACACAAAATCCCTAGTTGCAAGGCAAACTGAGCATCATCTTTGTTTTATTTCTTTTTTTATATGAAAGCAGCAGTATGGTTAAAAGGTGAATCCCTTAATGGGCTTGAGAATTAACCTACCATTTATGTTCATATTTTGTAATATTGGAATATGGGTGGAGAATATTTATGCATATTTTGAAGTAATATACAATTAAAGGGGAAAATTTTGGCAAAAAAAGACTGATAGAAAGATGCAAGACATGTATGGCAGAATGCAGGAACAGGGATGGGGTGGGAAGCATGGAAAGGGGGAAGTGTCTAAATTGAACTGAGTAATGATGTATGAAATATGCAAAATGTCAATAAAAATAATTTAAAAGTTCAAATACTCTCATTTTCCAGAATGTATTTTATGTCCATTTACCATTCCCCAACCTGCAGTTTCCTCTCTTAATACCCCAACTTTCCCTTTCCAACTTCATGTGCCATTTAAAAAAATATTTTATTTTCTGTATATGCATGAATTGCCTGCATGTTTGTAAGTCCACCTACATTGTGGGATGGCTGGGGGTGTCAGAGGAGGGCATCATATCACCTGGAACTGGATTTAGGATGGTTGTTAGCTGTCATGTGAGTGCTGGAAATCAAACCTTGGTCTTCTGCAAGAGCAACCAGTAGTCTTAACTGCTCAGCCAACTTTCCAGGCCTCATGGACCATGTTTAAGCAAGAATATATATTATATGTAGTATATTATTCATAGTAAGTGGACATACATACTAATATATATATATAATATATATAGATATAATCAGCATTTGTAACAACTTATACAATGGTTTCCCAATCAAACTCAATCCCCCATGCCCCAACCCCCCATCAGAATTCAGGCATTACCACATCCATGCTAAGCTCTATCCAGTCAAGCTCCCAAACCAAAATGTCCTTTTCTGCAAATATATCTGCTGAATATATGCCGAATATGTCAGCATATCTAGGAAACCTAGTTAAGGCACACTCTTCCTCACTTAACAATACACTGTCTCTTGTAGTTCTCAGTCCAGGCTCAGTCTGCCACCCATTTCTCTTGCTCCACTTTGAGATCTTGTCCCAGTTGGCATGGATCCCATGCCTGATGCCAACACTGCCACAAGTTTACATGTGAAAGCTTACTGTAAGCCACTGCTTCTCTAGGTTCGTGCACCAGCTCTGGCTCTTACAAACTTTCTTCCTCCTATTCTGCAATGATCCTTGAGTCATGGGTAGATGAGGTTTAATTTATGGACCCCATCCTGGGATGCACACTCTGGAGACTCCTATTATTTGAAGCTTGACTAGTTTCTGTTTGCATCACACTCTATTGTGTAAAGAAGCTTTCCTGGTGAGAATTGAGGTGTGCACTGGTTTTCTCTCTCCCCCTCATTCTGCTCGTAGAGGTTCAATTGTATGTGTTTCCTAGGAATGGGGATCTTTCAGATGTATATGTTCTGTGTCTGACCAGTTGTGGGATTCTGCCATGGCCTCCATCTGTTGCAAAGAGTAGCTTTTTTTTTTTTTTTTTTTTTTTTTTTTTTGCGGTTCTTAGCCTCAGCCTTTAACGGCTGCACTATCCCCACAGGCAGGTGGATCTGTGAGTTCAAGGCAAGCCTGGACTACAGAGTAAGTTCCCAGGACAGCTGGGACTACAGGAGACCCTGTCTCAAAAGACAAAAAAAAAAAAAAAAAGAGCACCTTTTTTGATGAGTGGCATTTGAGGTATATGATATGTTTTTCTGTAAATATAAAATTCCATAGTTATTATATTGTAAGAAATTTCATTTGTCTAGAGATATGACACAGATAGGCCTTTCTCTAGGCTCTAGATCTTCTCCAGCCCTGTGCATTTGGCTGAGTTTACGTGAAGCCTTCTACCTGAAGTTAAGCACCCATAATGCTAAACAATGTGTACACTGACTTTAGTGCATGATGATAGATTTGGGTCTAATTTCATTGTTCTACATGTGGACAAGCAGTTTTTCCAAAACCCATTTGTTGGAGATGCTATTCTTTCTCCAGTTTGTACATATTTGATGTCAAATATCCAGAGCTATAATTATGTTGACTTAAGTTTGGTCATCTATTTTGTTACATTGACCTACATGTCAGTTTTTGTGCAAGTATCATGCTGTTTTTATTACTATTGCTCTGAAATATAACTTGAAATCTGGTTTGATAATCTCTGCAGTATTGTTCTGTTTGCTCAGGATTCCATAAACTCTCTGGGATGTTTTGTGTTTCATGTGAATTTTACTATTATTTTCCAGTTCTATAAAGAATGTCATAGGGATTTTCATTGTGATTCTAATTAATCTGTAATTTGCTTTTGGAAAGATGGCCATTTTCCCAATATCAATTCTGCCAGTTCATGAGCACAGGAGGTCTTTCCATACTCTAGTGTCTTCTTCGCTCTCTTTCTTCCAACATTAAAGAGTTGTCATCTCCTTTGTTAGGTTTATTCCTCAAGATACATTTTGTAAGCTACTGTAATGGCAGTGTTTCCATGATCTCCTTCTCAACATGCTTCGTATTGCTAAACAGAAAGGCTGCTGATCTTTGTAAGTTGATTTTGTATCCATCCACTTTCCTGAAAGTATAAACCATTTGTAGACAATTTCTGGTGAAATTCTGAGAATCCTTTATGCACAGTAACTTATCATCTGCTAATAGGGATAATTTGACTTCTTTTCTAACTAGTATTCTTTTCACTCTTCTCAACAAAACT
Source organism: Rhizomys pruinosus (assembly GCA_009823505.1). Classification (NCBI taxonomy): domain Eukaryota; kingdom Metazoa; phylum Chordata; class Mammalia; order Rodentia; family Spalacidae; genus Rhizomys; species Rhizomys pruinosus. Next base: position 717,769 of record VZQC01007129.1, read on the forward strand.
TCTTATAGCAACAGATGGAGACCACTAGAGAGTTACAGAATTGGTCAAACATGGAGAGTGTCTCTGAGACAGGTACCCCTTGTCCTTCCCTCTTGTCAGTGAGTTGATTTACCCTGCTAATTTCTTTGTTTATATCAGAACCAGTGTTTCTGCATTTATACTTTGACTAAGGACCAACCAGCACCTCTGCAGGAACATTCTAGGTTTTCAGCATCAGGTTAGTACTGCTTAGATATTCAGCCTCATGCATTAAGCAACTTCAAGTTCTTAGACTCTCCAGTTAGTTAGAGACAGACACTGTGAGAACACTCTGACTGAAGAGGCCTCAAGGGCCAAGCAGCTATCAAGCTCTCAGCCTTTCAAATGTGGGACAGCTGCTGATACTATTTGACACAAGTTGATTTAGTAAATTATATATATGGATATATATATATATAATATATATATATATTATATATATATTCATTCCATTACTTATGTTCCTCTATTGAACACTAGTATAAATGATTTATTTACTGGATGTGAAAGAAAGGTGGCTTTCTATGGAAACATGTAGCAAGGAATATTATCAAGTACTTTTCTAGAACTATTTAAAAATGTTATATCACATCATTTCAGGATTTTCATTAAGACTATATTCTTTTTATGCTGAACTCAGTTGATAATAGTCACCAGTGATTTAGGTTAAAATCCCTGATGTAATTTTTGGTACTTTTTTTGTCTTGATCATGTGTATTATTGCCTTTCCATGTAAAAACCATTTACTTTGTTAAAATTATCCAGAGTGCATGTTAGTGTGAAAATAATTCAAATTTTATAAAATGTGATGCCAGCTATACCAAGGAATATAAAGAGGTATGATGTGAGAACTTCCATTATTGATGTTGAAATGTACATCTTACTCCTGAAGCCACATTAACTATTATTCTCAGAATATAAAGACACTGAAGCAATATCCCAGTCTCTTTTGGTTTAAAAAGAATGGAAATTTTTAGAGATAAAGAAATATCATTTCTTCTTGTGTCAGATGTTTCACACATGAGGAGTTATTAAACTGCCTAGAGACAATATTCTTAAATCGTATAGAATTTGATTAGAATCAAGTTCTGCTACTTAATTGGTCCCAAGATCAGAAGCCTTAGTAATCTGGGCCACATTTGTACTTATGAAGTATTTTTTTCCTGAAGAATCAGTGAAAAATAAACATGGAACACTTATGCCATGGGTAAAGTGTGACCTTGGTCAATCAGAGACAAAACTATTATTATTGATTTTCTTTAAAACACCAGGAAAATTAGATGTTAATCAAAATTGGATTGAAATAAGTCAATTAATTATATGAAATAAAGATGCATATTTACAGGTGAAAGAATTATTTTTTGATCATAAGGAGACTTTTAATGAGGGTAACAAAAATACAGATTTTAAATTTTCAAATACATTCAGTTGCTCTATTTACTGCTCCAGTTAACTGACATGAGCCAAAGTAATACTGTTAATAAGCTTTATACAATCCTCTCCCCAGTTCATTAAAATCAACATAAAGACTATTGAATTTTCAACTTGACATAACATTCAAAAAATTACTCATTTTTATTCTAAGTATGATTCTTTTGCCTGCTTATAAATAGGTGCACCACATGTGTGCATTGCCTTAGGAGACCACAAAAGTGTATCAGATCTTCTGCAACTAGAGTTACTGATGTTGTTAGCCACCATGTGGGTGCTGGGAACCAAATTTGATATTCTGCAAGGAGAAATCAATATTCTTCACCACTAATCCATCTCTTAAACCCCTATAATGTAACAGTTTTTTCATTCTCAAAATTTTATCTCAATTTTATTAAGAGTAATAGTTCTATAGCTGCATTTTTTCCATATTGCCAATTATTTTATGGTAGGTCCAAAAAATTTCATCATAATACTTATCCATGTTACCATGATGAACATCAACGTTATCATACTCTAGCCAATTATCAATGTCAGGAGAAGGAAAATGGTAAAGGCTTTGTAAGAGTGAGTGGTGTCACCCAGAAATCCTGGGCCAGAGGATTGTCATTTCCAGGCTAACATGAGCTGTACACTAATATATTGCCAACAACTACAACAAAAATTAATAAAATATATGTCATGAGACTGCTGTCAAGTACCTGGGTTTTGTCCAGTTACCTAGCAACCTTCCATAACTCCAATTCCAGTGGATCTGACACACTTTTTGTGGCCTCCTTGGCCATTGCATGACACAGGTGCACTTACATTCATGTAAGCAACACACAAATAAAACAAACAAGAAATAAAAAAGGATTAAAAAGGCATCCTTCCTAGTGCATCCTTACTTTAACATAAGTATTGGAAAAATCACAGATGTTTATTATATTTCTTATAGTGAGTTTCTATTTTCTGGATGATATAGCAGTGGATAAATGTCTTTTATACATTGAAAAAATGCAATGTCAGAATATCAATAACAATAGCTTATTCATAAAGCAAACATATCAATTAGTTGAGCATGACAATTTCTGTACAACACTTATTTCATGTCTCATGGAGGACTGGCAGATTATTAACAGATACTTTAAGTCAGCAGATTCTCTTTTCATGAAAATTTCCAAACAGACACACTTTTTGAATGGCCATTTCATCTACTATTTTAAAAATGAAATTGTTGATAAAATATCAATATAAATGCATTAATAATTCACATCTTACATATTTTATAAATATGAAATTTAATGCTTTTCTTGGTTATATATTTTCATATCTATTTTCCTGGTACACAAGAGAGGGAGCTGCCTTAAATAATATTTTTGCTCAACTTTCAATTATTTATTTGCCCCAAAGTATGCTACATGAGGTTTACTTTTGTTAATATGTCATGAAGGAAAATCAAAAGTTCCTTTGAAATACAAATAATGGTACTTGGAAAGTAAACAAAATGATGAGAACTTGCAAGAAAAATATACAAATTCAAAGATAAAAGGTGAGAACCAGAAATAACAGGGTAAGCTTCAGAATCTCAGCTTTGAAACACTAGACTTAAATTTCCATGCTCAAGATTAAGTTGTCTCAATTTTGCTTCCTGTGATAAAGAGGGCAAATCAAGGATAAAGGCATCTGATTTCTCTTTTCTTTAACTTTAGTAGTTTATTTTTTTAAAATATAGTACTGATCTGATTAATGGAATTCTTCCCTTTATTCTTTAAACAAAGATTTCTAAAATAACACTAAACTGCAATGCACACAGCATAAATAAATGTGTGTGTGTGTGTGTGTGTATGTGTGTGTGTGTGTTTTAGTCAAGTAAGTGAAGTCCATTTCTTGAAGGGAGATAGTTGTGAAACCATAAAATAAATCCCAATGCTCTGTTACAGCAGTCAATCTCCCTAACAACAATCAACAGCAAATGGGACCTCATTAAACTAAAATGATGTCCTAAGCCTCAAATGTCTGGTGACAGGGCCTGTGGGGAGGTGGTAAATATCAATTAAACTGGGAGGGGCAGGGTCGTGATCCACTAGAGTGTGTAGAGAAAGCAGAGTTCACCTTCTTTCGGTTCTGGTTCTGTGACACAGTGAGAAAGTGCCTGTGGGTCAGGAAGAGAGCTCCAAACAGGACACAGTCAGCACTTTGACATCAAAGTCTCCAGAACTGTGGTAAGAGGCATCTGTTCTCATCTGTTCTCTAAGCCCCCCAGTCTGTGTTGTTTCATTGTATCTTGATTACTCAGAGCAGATGAAGGCTGGGGGCATGTGCAGTGTTATTGGGAGTAGTATTGAAATAATATTTCAAGAAACTCCTAACAGTTAACATCAAATCAGGAACATATTTTATTACAACCCATTATGTATCCCACCCAAGGTCAAGAGGACAGAACCCCTACAGCATTAATTTAATTGTTAGAAATGGAATCACTGATGGACAGGCAAGAAGTTCTGATATAAAAGCTAGGAAAGAATCTTAAGGACTCCTGATCAAAATATTTGTTTCTGAAATTCCGTGACTTCTAGGTAGCTTACTATGCCTTAATTACAAGTGTTTCAGTACTGACAAATAAAACATTTTAAAATTACAGGAAAATAAAGATGATGGATAGTTATATGATATAGAAAGATAAATTTAGGTGTGACTAGATATTTTCAAAGAATGTAATGTGTACATGTCATAGTTTGATTTCAATTGCTGGGAGCAAAATACTGACCAAAACTAAATTTTGGATGAAAGAGTCTATTTTATCTTACATCTCCAGGGTCACAGTTCATTAGTGAAGGAAGTCAAGTGAGGAACTCAGGGCAGGAACCTGGAGCAAAGAACATGGAGCTATACTGCTTAACGGCTTGTTCCCAGGCCCGAGCTCAGCCTACTTCATTATATGATACAAGACAACCTACCCAGGAGTGGCACACGGCTCACAGTGAACTAAGCTCTCCCACATCCCTCAACAATCAAGAACACCCCCATAGACATGGACATAGGCCAATCCAATGGAGATAATTCCTCAGGTGAGGGTCCATCTACCCAAGTGTATCAAGTTGACAACTAAACCTATCAAGCACTGTACATATATTTTTGTACATCAAACAAATACTATGAGAATGTCTTTTTTAATTTACTTATTATTTTTTATGTGTATGAGTACACTATCTGCATGCAGGTTGGTGCACCCATGTCATGCAATGCTGCGGAGGTTAGAAGAGGGGGTCGGATTCCCCTGGAACTGGAGTGAAAGACAGTTCTTAGCTGTGATGCGGGTGCTGGGAATCGAACGTGGGTCCTCTGCAAGAGCAGTCAGTGCTCTTAACTGCTGAACCATCGCTCCAGCCCCCAAGAATGTCTTTAGACAAAGTTTGAAGATTTTTTTTAAAAAACTGAGGAATAATTTATCACACATGTGAGCTAAATAAGAATTTGGGGCTGAAGAGATGACTCATCAATTAAGAACAGCTGGCTGCTCCTGCAGAGGACATAATTTTGTTTTTCAGCAGCACCCATGTGGTGGCTAACAACTGTTCATAACTCCAGTCCCCGGGGGAACTCATGGCCTTTTCTTACCTCTGTGGCATTGCACGACACGGATGCACTTAGATGCATGTGGGCAATATACTATTACACACCAAAAAATTAATGAATATAGCAAATAATACAAAAATTACATACTTAAATAACAAGAATTCATTTGTACTTAGAACACAAGAACTGAAAATACTGAATTTATGCTTATTATTGCATTTAGGCCAAAAACTTTGTAACTATAGATGTTCTGAAGTAAGCACTTAGATAGCCAGTGGGATGTTTACAAATTAACACATAAGCTTTAATTCAGGGCTTATAAATATTACTAGTAGCAGATTCAGAAATTGCTTTGCAGGCTCCCTGCCTCTCTAACTTCCTCCTTTTATCCCTTCCTTCCTTCCTTCCTTCCTTCCTTCCTTCCTTCCTTCCTTCCTTCCTTCTTTTCATCTTCCTGCTTTCCTTTCTTCCTTCCCTCTCCAGTCCCTTATTTCCTCTACCCTTCCTCTCTCTACCTTAATTCTTTTCTTCTTTCATCCCTTGTTCTCGACACCTGCCACTTCCCTCCTCCTTCCCTCCTTCCTCTTCCTCTTCCTCCTCCTCTTCCTTCTCTTCTTCATTCTTTTCCTTTACCTATTTCCACCATTTTGGAAGAAATTATCTCCCTAAGCTTATCCCAACACAGTGGTAACTTGTTTAATTAGGTCTAGTTTGATTATTACAGAAATTTTTGATTCTGTTGTAGATGGAACTGACCACATGCCCAGTATGGAAGTATTCCGAATGCAGGATGGTCATATCCCAATCTCTCATTTATGACATGCTCATGCATTCAGGCCAACTCAGCTTTCCATTCATTTCTTTTCTTCACATTGGTCTTCTATGGCAACATATATTCCTCATTATGAGCTAATACAGAGCCTCTCCGTAGCTTAATAGCCTTTTACAATATCACATCGGTATTGCTAAATAAAATATAAAAATAACAGCAAATCAGATTATAGTACCAAAGTTGGGGTTTTTTCCTGGGTGAATGGTCATAGCATCATAGTAATTTGTCTTATAAGTATATCACTTTTGATTTGATCCTTTTTTTTTTTTTTTTTTTTGGTCTTTTTGAAACAGGGTCTCCCTGTAGCCCCAGCTAACCTGGAACTTGCTCTGTAGACCAGGCTGGCCTTGAATTCACAAAGCTCCACCTGCCTCTGCCTCGGAGTGCTAGACTTTTCTCAGTATGCCTTTCAACTAGGGATTTGGTGCAAGCATCCACAAATGAGGGACACCATTAGTCCATTGTTTTTCTGGGACTGTGTTACTTCACTCAACATGATATCTTCTAGCTCCAGCCATTTACCTGCAAAGCTCATGATGTCATCTTTCTTTACTGCTGCATAGAACTTCATTGTGTAGATGTACCACATTTTCTCTATCCACTTGTCAGTTGAGGGGCATCTGGGTTGGTTCCAGCTCCTTGCCATTGTGAAGAGAGCTGAAAAAAACATGGCTGTGCATGTATCTCTGCAATGGGGTGAGTCTTGAGGATACATGTCCAGGAGTGGTATGGCTGTGTCAGGTGGCAAGTTCATTCCAAGTCTTCCAAGGTTTCTCCACACTGCTTTCCATAGTGGCTGTACGAGTTTACATTCCCACCAGCAGTGGATGAGTGTTCCTCTTTCCCCACAACCTCTCCAGCACTTGGTATCATTTGTTTTCTTGATCCTAGCCAATCTTATTGAGTAAGATGATATCTTAAAGTGGTTTTGCTTTGCATTTCCTTAATAATTAGTGATGTTGAACACTTCTTAAGATGTTTCTCAGCCGTCTCTAATTCCTCACTTGTGAAGTCTCTGTTAAGGTCTTTGCTCCATCTATTGAGTGGGTCATTTGTTTTCTTTCTTCTTTGTTTTTTGAGTAGTTTATATATTCTGGAAATCAATGCTTTGTCAGATGTTTCTGTGGTGGAGGTTTCCTCCCACTCTGTGGTATCTTGGCATTTTTTTAATAAACACCTAAATGTCCAGCTGATTATGTGAAAGTCTTAACATCTTGAAGCAATTCTGAAAAATAGTTGGTATAGATACATCTCTATGGCTCAAGAAATGAGTGAAAATAACTTTCTTTAAAAAGAGATTTTTTTATAAAGATACAAACTGTATATGCATATATGCTCTTGATCCAGTCCTAATAATCTCAACTAAGAGTGAATATCAAATCTTAATTAATTGAAATAGATATTTTTTGCAGTTTCTTCATGGGATTTTACTTGGAAAAGCCAAGTTGACATCACATCATTGAAAACTGCTTTGGAAAACCTCAGTGAGCCAGTGCATTAACTCCTTAGTGCTAGTGTTCACTAAAAACCAAGGGATAAAGAACAGGTCACAGTCAGTCCCTGGCAGATTAAATATGTCACTTGTATTCTTATTCATGATAGTAGTATCTCAAAGGAAAGGAAAGGAACATATTCTGCCAATGTTAAAGCTAATCAAATGTTAATTAAATATAGTACCTTAGTCATCAAATTCCAAACCCAGACAATAGTAATTTCACAGGTCACTTCTTTGATTTAGTATAGATGACTTGCCATTTGAATTACCAGCTTGCTTATAATTTTTAAGAGGTGTATTCATTTTCCTATATAATAGTCACAAAATAATATTTGAGTATATGCAAGTCAGTCGTCCTTCATATATCAGCCATGTATGAGACAATTAATATGGCTACAGTTATACTTATGAATGTTATGATTGATATTTTGAAAATATTTGTTGTACTGAGCTTAAATGATAACAAATGTTTTCTTTAACATTAAATGAGCATCTTCTCAATATTTGAAATTTTGTATGGCTAAGTGTAACATTAATTTAGACCACTAATACTGTCAGATAAATTCTGAATAGATCAGGTATTAGTAATGATCATCTCCATAGTACCTCAGGCTGAGCCAAGGAAAAGGGAGTTGGAAGTCATGGGGCAGACTGATAGTCAAGGGTTTCTTCAAATATAATGATAACAGAGATTCCACATCCATGAATCTCAACAGTATGGTTCTCAAAACAAGATTTGTTTATTGCAGCTTCCCTCACAATAGCAAATAGCTGGAAGTAACCTAAGTGTCCCTCAACCGACAAGTGGTTAGAGAAAATGTGGTATATCTACACGATGGAGTTCTATGCAGGGGTAAAGAAAGATGACATCATGAACTTTGCAGGTAAATGGATGGAACTCGAAGCCATTATGCTAAGTGAAGTAACACAGTCCCAGAAAAACAAAGGACTAATTGTATCCCTCATTTGTGGCTGCTAGCACCAAATCCCTAGTTGAAAGGCAAACTGAGCAATGTTAATGTTATATTTCTTTTTATCTGAAAGCAAATGTTCTGTGAATCCCTTAATGGGCTCTAGAATTAACTTACCACTTATTTTCAGACATTGTAATTGCATGGGTAGAGGGTATGTATTCATAGTTTAAAGTATTATAAAATTAAAGGGAAAAATGTTAACTCAAATATATTTTGGAATTAATATATGGTTTATTTTCAGACATCATACTTTTGGTATATATGTGACACACACACACATATATATTATATAGATATAATATAATAGATATGATAATGCCAATTTTAGAGCAATACAATATGGAGGAAACAACAAGGACAAAAAGGACTGGGTCAAAGAACAATTGAAACAGTTAACTTCTGACCCCAAACAATAAATCTCGTGCCAGACGAAAAAAAATTTAAAAAGATGAGAAAAAGATTGCTAAGACATGTATGGGGCAAAAATACATTACTGGGTTCGGGGGCAGTGGAAAGAGGAAATGAGTGTAATTGGACTGAGAAATGATGTATGAAAATATACAAAACATCATAAAATAGTAAATCACACACTAAAAATTGCACATATATAGTTATATGTGTATATAAATATGATTAATATATTATATATAAGTAGTATAGATATATAATGGCAACACCAGTTGACATGCCAACTGAGTTGGGAAAATTTCACAATGCCCCACTTCTAGAAGAAAATGCAATCAGTGGTTCCTGATTGAAGGACAATCAGTTTTTCCATGGATAGTGCCTTGTATAAAAATAAAAGCAGACAAGTGAAGAGTTGAACAGGGTTGGTGAAGGTTGGAAATGATGTAAATGCAGTACTGATGATGAAATCTCAAGAAAATAAAAATATTTAAACATGTATACATACTATGATCGGGAATAAGAAAACAATGGACAGTTTGGTTTGGGTAGGTTAATACACTATAATAGTGTCAATTGGCATTCATTCAGAGAAAATCGTCATGTACTCTAGCAACTGAATGAGGAAAGACCTCTTTAATACTGTCCAATAGACTGGGTTCCAGATATCCAGACAGTGCTAAAATGCTAGCAGCAAGCTTGATAGTACAGGCAAGGTTGATTCTGTGTGTGTGTGTGTGTGTGTGTGTGTGTGTGCGTGTGTGTGTGTGTGTGTGTGTGTGTGTGTGTGTGTGTGTTGCTGTCACCATGAATCATGGATATTACAGCAAAGCTGTGAATACATATCAAATAAGCTAGTCCAATATGCTACTATTTATTTATTTTTGTTTCTTATAATGTTTCTGTTTTGCTAAAAACGTCCTGATTAATGCAAATGCTAAATTATGAACATTTCCTTTGTTATATGATCTAAATAGTAAGTTTGGAATCAAAAGATAGAGGTCTGTCTCAGTTTTCATCATACTATTTGATCAGACATCTCAAAATTTTTGAGTTTTTTATATTTATTTATTTGTTTGTTTATTGCTGTGAGAGTCATAATAAACAAATCATGGATTTTTTCTAGACAATGCTTATTAAATACCCAAAGCTTCCGATAAGTGTGAAAATAAATTTCTTTTTACAAACATAACATTTTCTTTAAGTTTTCTTGTTTCCAATCTAAACTGGAATTAGATTATTTGGTTGACATTTTCTTCACCCAGTTGTTAAGTGATACACAAGTTCTTTTCAGTATATAATGTGGGTAACTTTGCAGGAACAGCAAAATGTCTGTTACTTCCCCCACTTTGTCCTCTGATAATAATAGTTTTACTTGAAAAAATGAGTAAAATATGAAAAAATGAGTAAAATATACCTAAACTTTTTATCTTGACATTCCAAAAAAGGATGTTGAGGGAGAAAAATTTCAGTTATAAAAATTTGATTAGTGTGGAAAAGGTGAAGATTGATCTTTGTTATCTGATGGCTCTTTTCATATGACCTGTTCCTGCCTAGAACATTGTGCAGTTATGAAAAAAGAAAGATATTAATTGACCTTTACAAAAGTGAGATACTTGACAACTCTGCTACAGTATAAAGTACTTATCATTTACACATGAAAAGGCAGTTGAAACCATGACTAATATCATAGCATTCCTTGTGGAAGTCCGTTTCTTTTCTTAATTTTTTATCTTTTTTTCTTTTTTGGTTGAACTTTTGCACATTTCATACAACATTTCTTAATAAAATTTAGACCCATTCCCCCTTCCATGACCCCCACCCTGACAGAGCATTCTGCCACACATCCTGCAGTCCTGCATCTTTTTCTCAGTCATTTTTTATTTTAATTTTTTGATACAGAAGTTTACTGTTTAGGGTGGAAGTTTACTGTTTTGGTTAATTATTTGAACAAATCTTTGTTGTTTTTGTTGTTTGCTTCAATTGTATGTTGCTCCAAAGTATGCGTACAAATATCCAAATTATGATGACTGAAAATAAACTACTCAAAAAAAACAAAGGAGCAAGTAAATAAATGACCCAATCAAAAGATGGAGTAAAGAACTGAACAGAGAATTCACAGTTGAAGAAATAAAGATAGCTGAGAAATATCTTTAAAAGTGTTCAACATTGTTAATAATTAAAGAAATGAAAATTAAAACCACTTTAAGATTTCGTCTTATCCCATAAGACTGACTATGATCAAGAAAGCAAAAGATACCAAATGCTGAAGAGGTTGTGGGAAAGGGGAACACTCATCCACTGCTGGTGAGAATATAAACTCATAAAATCAGTATGGAAATCAGTGTGTTTAAAAAGACTCAAAACAAACCTATCACCTGACACAGTCATTACACTCCTGGGTATATACCCACAAGACTCATCCTGTTGCAGAGATACATGCACAGCCATGTTTATTGCAGCTCTCTCATAATATTGAAGAGCTGGAAGCAATCAAACTGTCCCTTAAGTGATGAGTGGATGAAAATGTGGTACATTTACACAATGGAGTTCTATGCAACAGGAAAGAAAGACATGATGAAATTTGCAAATAAATGGCTAGAACTAGAAGCCAGTAAGCTAAGTGAAGTAACACAGTCCCAGAAAAACAAATGATTTATGTATCCCTCATTTGTGGATCCTAGCAACAAATGCTTATTTGTAGGGAAAACTGAGTATTTTTTTTCTTTTTAAGTAAATACCTTATTGCCACCACAAAAAGGGGTACATTAAAACATACATCAACATGGGGCTGGAGAGATGGCCTAGCGGTTAAGAGCACTGACTGCTCTTGCAGAGGACCCGGGTTCGATTTCCAGCACCCACATGGCGGCTAAGAACCGTCTGTAACTCCAATTCCAGGAGAACTGTAGTTCCAGGGGAATCTGAGACCCTCTTCTGACCTCTGCGGCATTGCACAACACAGGTGCACAAACCTACATACAGACAGTACATTCATACACATACAAATATAAATAAAAGAAAATAAACATACATCAACTTGCTATTTAATTTAGGAATGTAAAGTAATATTTCTTTTTACTGCATGCAACTCTGCTGTTAAAAAGTGAATCTCTAAACATGTTTTGGACTTTGAAAAAATTTGAGCATTTGTACAATTCATATAAAGGTTCCCAATCAAATACAGTCCCACCATGCCCCAACCCCCTATCCCTTTCTAAATACCACTTTTTAGCTTGCATGAAGAAGTTATTTGTTTCTTTTAAGACATTATATTATAAATTTATTAGTAAATATAATTGTGTCATTATACCGTATGTGTACTGCTCTAGATGCTTATGTATATGAATGATGGTGAAGATGGAGGGAAGCATTTTGCTGGAAATCAGATCTGAATTTCATTTTCATTTCCACCAATAAGCTGTCACAATGAGAACTGTAATTAACTCTCTGAGATGGATCCAGCTTATCATTTCCATACACTTATATGTCTTTTATATAAGATGCATACACAGGCTGGAGAGATGGCTCAGCTGTTAATTGCACTGACTACTCCTGCAGAGGGCCTGGGTTCGATTCCCAGTACCCACATGTCAGCTAAAAACTGTCTTAGGCTGGGCCTGGAACATGCCCGACACATACCCTTAATCCCAGCACTTGAGAGGCAAAGGCAGGTGGATCTCTGTGAGTTCAAGGCCAGCCTGGTCTACCTAAGGAGCTCCAGGCCAGCTGGCAGCTGGGACTAAAGGGAGACCCTGTCTGAAAAAGACAAAAAAAAAAAAAAAAAAAAAAAAAAAAAAAAAAAGAAAAGAAATACTAAGGTAAATTACTTTGGTTCTACCATTTCCATATATAGTAACCATTATTGCTTATACTTTATGTATAAAGATACTAAAGAAAAGATAATTTAAATAACTTGGTCAAAAATCATACAACGAATACCTGTAAGAATTAAGATTCTAATCTCTACATCTGATTCTATGTTATGACTGAAGGGGTCTTTTATTTTATATTGAATTTTTGTGCAATGATACAATCCATCTTAGTCATATTTAGACCCCTCCCTTATCTGTCCCTATCATGCCCCTCCCTACAGGATTCCATGCATTATCTCTTATGTGTCAAGGCATATTGTGTCCAGCTTGTGTTTGCAGATGTTTCTCGTTGTGACTCCTCCCCGGAGTCTGATCAGCCTTGGCTAAGGTTGGACTTCTTAGCCATTCCCCAGGTCTATGCAGGGTTTTTGTCTGGTTTGAATCTGGATGCATCTTGTGCGCATTGTCACCATCGCTGTAAGTTCATATGAGAAACTTCCTAGAAACCTGGAAAACTCTGTTTCCCTGTGGTCATCCAAAACCCCTGGCTTTTACAATGTTTCTTCCCCTACTGCAATGGTCACTGAGCCCTGGGTGACCAAAGTTTAATATAGGAATCTTATCCACAGACACACACTCTGCCATAGTGTCTCCCTGTCTCCACAGCTGGCCTGGAATTTGCTATGTAGACCAAGATAGCCTTGATCTCACAGAGATCTGCCTGTTTCTGTAACCTGAGTGCCTTAACAGTGTGCAACACTATACCCTGCTACACTGGGATTTCATCCACTGAGTTTCTACATTACATCGTGTGGCCCCAATATTTAAAGATTGATTAAGATAATTTGTACAAAAATATATTGGAACATGACTCTGTCTAAGAGCTATATAAGAGTGTTTATTAATAGTGTATACTAAAGCAATTCTAGTCTCCTGCCTCATGGAACACCAAATAAAAACAGGAATAGATGAATCCTATATCTTACATAGTATTATGACAATACCAATAACCTAATTTAAAAACCAAGTAAACAAAATATAGTATTTTGTCCACCCAAGTCCCTCTGCTTCTGCTTCTGTGAGTATTTCATTGTTCATCAATGCCTCTATGAAAAAGGAAGCTAATTCAGGGCACCTGTGTGGAGTTTAATCATTTAGTTCAGACACGGTTATAAAAGATATGGATTTAAAAGAAGCAGAAAAGGACATGAAACATACTGTTTAAATTTAGCCTCAGGATTTAAAACATTCTGATTATTTACACTACCTGTTCCCCTTGCAGCCATCTATAATACAACCCCTATCAGTCTCCATTCTACTTCATTATTCTCAGCCAACTTTGACTATAGCCTGTCAAAGTTATCATATTATTTTGATGGTTTCATGAATATAAAATTTGGATTTAGAGGGTGCAAAAAATCACCAAACCCATGCAGTGTTTTCAAAGTTCAGGAAACGTTTATCTTTCAACCTGCTTTACAGGCTTTGGTACTTGCAGTACTTCTCTGTACACACTGGCCACAACTGCTACAGAATTTTAATTCCCCTTGGTTTGCAGTGCATTCAAAAAATTCCATAATGCTCAAACTATGAGCTGGAAATAAATGTCTTCATTTTCTTGATGGTTCCAGCCTTCTCTATTCTAAGCAAATGATAGCATTTTTTAAGGAGTTCAATGTTTTGTTTATTGAAGATCAAGCCATTTGGAAAAAGAGAAAAGTTGAGTTAAATGCATCTTCTTTACTTTATTCTCCATCTTAGATATTTGCCAAAGATAGCTCATCTTACAGCTAACCAAGCTCAGCTCCATCTCAACACTTGCAAATAAATGAATAAATAAATAAAATTTGATAATGTTCTCTGCAGGAGTTCTCTGTGGTTCCTATTGAAGACTAATTAGCTGAATTCAGATTTTTCAATTAATGCTAGAATAGAGTATTCAGGCTGGCACTTTAAAATACATGATGTTTGTATGAATATTTTTATTTATTTTTAATGTATTTTTATGCTTTTAAAGATTTTCCAGGGAAAGATGGCTGTAATATCATTCTAATACTTAGGGTAGAGGTTTGTGAGTATGTGTTTAAACCAAGCTACTATACTCTGGAATGTTTGTAGGAACTGAGGTAATGTTGTCTCCCACCTTTTTGCTTCTTTACATCATTCTTGACTAACCTTGGTACAATCTGAAATGAAGCAGAAAATAGAGGTCTATTTCTACAGGCAAGCACTGAACAATTTCCAATTCAATGCTCTCACCTGAAAGCTACATTACAGACAGACTTAAATAAAACATTGCACAAGAGTCTATCCCTTTTCAATCTTCTACATTTTTGGGAGGATCAGTTTCATGTGTTGGATGAAATACATCTGAGTGACAGAGAATATATATATATATATCTGTGATAAGTGAGGGGGATGCATTCTGTGGTGGTTTGCATGAGTGTCCCCCATAGGCTGTAAGTATTCAGATATTTGTCTCCAGTTGGTGGCCCTGTTTTTGGAGGTCTTAGAAGGTGTGGCCATGCTGGGGGAAGTGTGTCACTGGGGGCAGGCTTAGGGAGTTTTAACAAGCCTCTGTGGTCCACAGTTGCCCTCTCTATTTCCTGTGCTCTTTGCGAGATGTGACCCTCGGTTTGCTGCTCCAGATCCAACTGCCACGCCTCCCGCCACAATGGACTCTCATTCCCTGGAACCGCCAATCAAATAAACTCTTCCTTTTATAAGTTCCTTGGTCGTGGTGCTTTATCACAGCAACAGAAAAGTGACTAATACACGTTCACTAAGCTTCCAGTAGGAAAGGGCAAGAAGCTTAGTTGTGCATGAACCAGAGTTGAAAGACCTCAGGAGAAGACAAAATTGCAGATGATTGAGTTATAAAAGATTCCTATACCCGTTACCATAATCCTATAGTACTTTGTGCTTTATTGGTTTAAATTTGAAAATGAACATCAATGATAGAATGTGATGTAACAAATATGTAGAAATAATGGTCTGGAGATCTAATAAACAAAAGGGAATTTTAATCGCTAAACTGTGTTGTGTTTGCCATTTCTGCTAAGTAGATTTTAGCTGCTCTACTCACAAAAATGTAAGTACCTGATGTAATAATTTGTTTCACTAAATGCAAATATTTTGCCACTAATATGTATCTTCTAATTTCTTCTTGTAAACCTCAAATACACATAATAATATTTATTAATGTGATTTTTTTAAAAAAATATAGCAGTAGATCCCAATTAGGCAAACAATTGGCTTTTAAGTAACAAGGTTAGGTGCAGATTGCAAAATCTTTTGAAGAAATCATAAAAAATGGCTCTATATAAAATATAAAACATAAACAGACTTCATATCAAACACAAAAATTAGTTTTAGATGTATCACATACCTAAATGAAGCAATTAAAATAATTTTCCATTTATCATCTCTCCAAGAATCACCTCTTATATTCATTGATTCTTTCTATTATTTTCTTTCTTTATACTTCATTAATTTCTTTTTAAATTAAATTTGTTTTGGATGACATACACAAATATAAAGTTGCCCGTATTACAAGGGTCACATGATGTTTCATGCATGTATACATTTTTTAAAGCTTAAATCTGCTGAACATGCCTATGTCATTAAACATGTATACTTTCTTTGTGGTTAAAACTTCCACAGTTCTTTCTCTGAGGCTTTTGAAATGCATGGAATATTACATCTATATTCATCCTACTATAAAATGGTATACCAAAGCTTCATGCTCTATGAAACTGCAACTTAGTACTGATTGATCAGGTTCATCTACACCTCCCTTCTATCCCAGGCTCTGATGTTCATGATTCTATACTTCACTTTTTTTCTACACTCCATACATATCACAAATTTACAAAGTCTGGAAATAAACTCTGGGTTAATTCCAAAACACATTTAGGGATTCCCAGCTTAACTGTTACCTTGCATGCAGGTAAAAAGAAATAAAACTTTACATTCCAAAATTACACAGCAAAGCTATGTGTTTTTTAATGTTACTGTTAAAATGTGAATACCAAACATGTTTTGGAATTAACCTATAGCCTATTTTCAGACTCTGTCATTTCGGTATATGTGTGGAGTATGTATATGTGTGTATTTTGGAGTAACATAAAATTAAGGGGAACAACAAGAGCAAAAGACTTGTTCAAAGAACTGACCAAAACAGTAAACTTCCACACTGAAAAAGTTTAAAAAAAAGACTAAAATAAGATGTGAGACAAGAGTTAACACGTATGACCTAATGTGTGTGCTCTTGTGTGTGTAGGGCATGGATGAGGAATGGGTCTAAACTTGATTGGGGAAGGCTGTATGAAGTGCGCAAAAGCTCAAATGGCCTATGTCATCTGTTTTTTTTTTCTGAGACTGTTTCTTCACTTACCATAACAGCTACCAATTCCATCTATTTAGCTGCAAATTTCATGATGTAGTCTTTCTTTACTGTTGCAGAGAACTCCATTGTATAAATGTACCACATTTTCCTTATCCACTCATCAGTTGAGAGACACTTGGGTTGCTTCCAGCTCTTTGATATTGTGAAAAGAGCTGCAATGAACATGGTTGTGCACATATCTCTGCTAGAGAATGAATCCCTCGATTATAAACCCAGGAGTGGTATGACTGAGTCAAATAGTAGGTTCATTTTGAGTCTTTTAAGAGTTCTTCACACTGCTTTCCATAAGGGTTGCACAAGTTTGCAACCCCACCAGCAGTGAATGGGTGTCCCCCATTCTCCACACCCTCTCCAGCACTTGGTATCATTTGTTTACTTGATCATAGCCAGTCTTACCAGGGTAAGATAAAATCTTAAAATGGTTTTAACTTACTTTTACTTAATTGCTAGCAATGTTGACCACTTTTTAAGATGTTTCCTTGACATCTTTACTTCTTCTGTAGAGAAGTATCTGTTCATATCTTTAGTCCATCCTTTAACTTTTAATCATTTGGTTTCTTGATAATTTTTCAATGTATATTTTTATTGAATTTCTGTGCATTTCATACAACAAATCTAATCATATTTGGAACATTCTCCTGTCTGCAACCCCCATTCTCAGCTCGCCCATGCAAACTCAATCAGACAAAAACAGGCTCAGACCTGGGGAAATGGGCAGGCCCATCTTCACCTGAAGTACTATTAGCAGTTGATCACTGCTGGGTGAGGGAGAGCTGATCTTCTTTAAGGGAATGATGCTACATAGGCAGAAGAGGTTCCAGCAGATTCTCTGATGTTTATCACTTCTTGCCTGCTCCATTTGGAAGTTTCTCTAAATAGACCTTGTGCTGGAGCATAAAAGAAACCTCAAAATCTACAAAAACTGAAATAATTCCATGTATTCTACAGGATCACAGTGTAATAAATCTTAAAATCAATAGGAAAAAAGTATAAGTAGCTACATAATCTCAGCAAAAATAAATAACTCCTGAATGATGAATAGGTCAAAGAAGAAATAAAGAAATGAAAGAATTCCTGTAACTAAATGAAAATTGTAGTAGACTATAACAAAACCTCTGGAACACACTGATAGTGGTCCTAAGATGTTAGTTTATAGTTCTAAGCACCTACATTAAAATATGAGAAAGAGTACAAGTAAAAGTCTTGATGGTATAACTCAGGATTATGAAAAGCCAAGAACAAACCAAACCCAGATCCACCTGTTCATAGAGGATGCAAATATATTTTTACAAATGCATAGGATGCATATATATATATTATAGAGGAATATTATCATGAAATATAAATAAATATAGCAACTATGTGATGAAACGACAGCAGTTGAGTACAGAGACAATAAATATAAGTGGGAACTGTACGAATGAAGAAATAAAAATGAGTTAAATACATGAAAAGTGTTGAGAATTTATCTGATTAGTCATTAGATAATCAATCATATTGTCTGGTTAGTCTTCAGTCACAGCAAATTAAAACCACAGTTAGATTGTCCTTCCTTCAAAAAAGATGGTAAAATTCAAGTTCTTATAGTGCTACAGGTCTGTGTATGTAGAATAACTTATAATATTTTATCTTGTTGGTAGTGAAAAAGGGTGCCAGCGGTTGTTGAATAATTCTGGAAGTTTCTGAAACTGTTAAACAAGTGTGCCTTACAATATACCAATTCTTTACCTATGTTAATTACAAAGGAGAAATTCTGTACCAGATGTTCATAGTACCATTATTCTTAGCAGCTACAATCTGGAACTAACCAAAACATTTCTCAAGCAAAAAATACAGTTTGTTAAATCTATCAACAGATTATACTCTGGCTTCATTATTTCAGGTTACTACGACATGTACCACCAAGTTGTGGCTTAACTAAGAAAGGTGATTTTCTTCTTCTTCTTCTTCTTCTTCTTCTTCTTCTTCTTCTTCTTCTTCTTCTTCTTCTTCAATTTATTTAGTTTATGAAGTTCATTATCATTGCATCACCATGGTTGAGTTCCAGTGAGAGTGCACTTTCAAATCAGAATTTTCATGTATTTCCACACAATAGAAAGTGGATAGCATTGTGTCTCCTTGTTTTCATATGAATACTAATCCTATCCTCAGGCCTCCACCTTCTGGACTTTCTCTAAGTACAACCCCTTTCCAAAGGTCATACTCTTTAAATTTAATTCATTACTGAATTTTTTGGATTTTCATACATTATAATTTAATGGTATTTAGACCCTCTCCCTGCACCTCACCTCCTTCCACTGCCCCCCCAACCAATTTAGTATATTCCACTATATATGAAATATAGCCTATAGAATCTGATTTATGTCCTTACATGGCCCTCAGCATGAGTCCCTCCACTGAACCCTGGTTAACCTATCAAGTGCCCCATCCCTATAAGGGACTTTCTTTCCCTACCCCAACCACCATTCCTTGCCATAAGTTGTCCATTTCCCGATCTCTAAGACCCTACTTCTTAATAACATCACAACATGAATTACAGCTTGCAAATATATATATTTTGTCATGGCATACAAACATTCTGTTTATGACACACTGAAGTAACAAAATGCATAACAGTAGAAAGGTAAACTTCAAATGATACTCAAAACACTATCCTAATAAATATGTACTCTCTTCATATATACTTTATGAACAAATTTATAAGATATTCTAGGACTCATTGACAATCTTAGGTGAAAAAAATGAGAGGCTTGGTTTTCAGTGTTGTTTCTATTTGACTGGGGTATTTGAGAAGGGAAGAGACTCAAAGAATACTTAAGGGTGATGGAAAAGTTCTGTTGCTAAGAGTAAGGCTATGGATTATGATGTCAAAACTCAACAATCTATTCTTCTGATCTATGTATGTATATGTTAGTAATTAAAATTACTATCCACTGAGTGTCCAAATTCTAAGACAGTAACAATCCTTTGGTAAAAATAAATAAATAATAATAAAATTCTTGAACAACTCCCCATCAAATTTTGTACACTTCAAAATTTTAGTCATTCCTACTGGTAAAAGTAGTAAGGGCTCAGTGGCTAGGGGCGTAGCTCTGGCAGGATGAGACCTGAGTTTTGAGCCTCAGAACCCACATTAAAAAACTGGGCTTTGTGAATCTATAAGGCTAGTGTTGTGCTGAGGATGTAGAGACATGTGGATCTCTGGAGCTCACAGGCAAGCAAGTCTATATGAATCTGTGAAATCCAGGTCCAGTCAGTGAAGGTTGGGTGGGGGAATGGGCAGGAACACAAGTCTAGATTTGTTAAAAAAATAAAAATAAATTTATGTGAAAAAAAAATAAGGTATGTACCCAGGAGTGGTATGGCTGGGTCAAATCCCAATTGAAAGACAAGCTGAGCAACGTTAATGTTATATTTCTTTCTGACAGCAACTGTGATATTATAATGTGAATCTCTTAATGATCCCTAGAATCAACTCACCACTTACTTTCAGACATGGTAATTAATGTATATGGGAGGAAGGTATATATTCATATTTTAGAGTAATATAAAATTAAAGGGAAAAATGTGAACTCCTAAACATATATCATAGTTAACATATAGTTTATTCTTGGAAGACATAATTCTGGTAAATATATGACATTCATATAGACATATTTTGGAGAAATTCAATTGGGAGGGAACCACAACAACATAAGGACAGGGTCAGAGAACAAACTGATATAGTTAAATTCTGCCCAAAACAATAAACCTTTGCAGAGAAAAACTTTAAAAAGACTGAGAGAAAGATGCAGGACATGTATGGCAGAATGCGTGAACT
>VZQC01007129.1:745951-827131 GCA_009823505.1 Rhizomys pruinosus
GAGACCCGGTTAAAAAAAAAAAAAAAAAAAAAAAAAAAAAAGCCAGCTGACAAAAACAACTTGAGAGAATAGTTGTATTTAGGCTCACAATTTGAGGGTAGACTCCATCATGGTGGGAAGGCATGGCGGCAGGAGTGTGAAGCAGCTGGTCACATGGCCTCCACAGTCAGGAAGCAGAGAGATGAATGCTGGTGCTCAGCTCTCTTTCTCCTTTTTATTCAGTCCAGGACCCCAGCTAATGGAATGTGATGCCCACATTCAGAGTGGGTCTCCCCGCCTCAGTTAAAATTCTGTGAAGACACCCTCACAAACTTCCTGGAGAGGCTCCTCCTAGGTGACTCCAAACCCCACCTAGTTAAAAAATAAGATGAACTATTACAGGTGTCAGACACCCAATGAGAACCTTCATCTACACTCTCATCTTCAAAACATCCTTTGAGATGATGAAGAGGGTTTTGTTTCACAGAGTCATCTGTGACTCAGAAGTAATTTCCATTCATAGCTAGAAGCTACAGATTCCAGAGCTGCCTGATGTTCCCAGGTTGGTGCCCATCACCACATAGTGCAGGTTCCTCATCCTAGGGAATAAGAGCTGCTATGTACAAATGGGAAATGCACAGAGCCAGGACTTCCTGTTTCCCCAAGTCAAGACTTTAGACACTTTCCCTCTCCCTGCCCCCCACCCCACCCCAGTTCATACACTCTGCCATACATGTCTTACATCTTTCTCTCAGTCTTTCCAAAGTTTTTCTCTGCAGAGGCTTGTTGTTTTGGGCAGAATTTAACTGTATCAGTCAGTTCTTTGTTGTTGTTGTTGTTGTTGTTGTTGTTGTTCCCTTCCCTTTGTATTGATCCAAAATATGCCTATATAAACATCACATATGTATCAAAATTATGACCTCTGAGAATAAACTGTATGTTAATTCCAAAATATGTTTGGGAATTCACATTTTTCCCTTTAATTTTATATCACTCTAAAATATGAATATGAAAAAGAAACAGAAAAAATACAGAAAACAAACAACGAATGGTATCACTCATCTGTGGATGCTAGCATCAATTACCTAATTGTATGACAAACTGAGCAACATCAATGTGATCTGAAAACAACTGTGCTCTTATATTGTGAATCCCTTCAAATATAATAAATAAATAAATAAAATATGAATACGTACTTTCCACCCATATACAGTAATTACAATGTCTGAAAATAAGTAGTAGGTCAATTCTAGAGCCCATTAAGAGATTCACATTATAACAGCACAGTTGCTTTCACATAAAAAGAAATATAACAAAAGCATTGCTCAGCTTGCCTTTCAACTGGGGATTTGGTGCTAGCATCCACAAATGAGGGAAACCATTCACCATTTTTTTCTGGGACTGTGTTACTTCACTTAGCATAATGGCTTCCTATTCCATCCATTTACCTGGAAAGTTCATGATGTCATCTTTCTTTACTGCTGCATAGAACTCCATTGTGTAGATGTACCACATTTTTGTTATCCACTCATCAGTTAAGGAGCATTTGGGTTGGTTCCAGCTCCTCGCAATTGTGAAGAGAGATGCAATAAACCTAGATGTGCGTGTATCTTTGCGGTAGGATGGGTCTTGTGGGTGTATACCCAGGAGTGGTATGACTGGGTCAGGTGGTAGTCTTATTTTGAGTCTTTTAAGGGTTCTCCACTCTGCTTTCCACAGTGGTTACATTCCCACTAGCAGTGGATGAGTGTTCCCCTTTTCCCACAACCTCTCCAGCATTTGGTGTCTTTTGTTTTCTTGATCTTAGCCAATCTTATCAGAGTGAGATGATATCTTAGAGTGGTTTTAATTTGCATTTCCTTAATTATTAATGATGTTGAACACTTTTTAAGATGTTTCTCAGCTATCTTTACTTCCTCACTGGTGAAGATTCTGTTCAGCTCTTTACTCCATCTTTTGAGTACGTCATCTTCTTTGTTTTTTAAGTAGTCTATATAATGCTGGATGTTAATGCTCTATCAGATGTATCACTGTTTGATTTAAGTCTCTCTACAAAGCCCATTCTGGTCTGGCACTGGCTGTGTGGCTCAAGCAGGCCTCTAATCCTCCTGCCTCAGCCTCCAGTGTGCTCTGTGTTTTCTCAGGTCCCCCCTGGCCCTGGGCACACCTAGCACAGCATCCAGCACTGAACGGCATTTGTGAATCCTACTAAACTTACTCATTTGTTCCTCTATGAGGAAACCCATGATGTGGCCCAGTGTTCGCTCTTAGCTGGTGCTCTGGAGGTCTTGGCTCCTGAAGGACTCTCAGCTTGCATGTCCAAAACAAAAAAGACCTTGAAATCGAGCTGGAATGTGCCCAAACTCATCTTTGCTGAAACTGTGACTTCCAAGCTCCCACTGCTTCCCTCTGCACTGCTGATTAAAATTTTTAAATTCCCCAGGGAGGTGAGTCAAATCGGCAGGGGGAGGCATGGCTCAGAAATGAGCTATAAAGAGTCCGTGAAGAGTCTGTGGGAACCTCAGACCAAAAAGATGCCGATTACTACCAAAGGAGGGAACATGGCCTCCTGTAAGAGAGCAGAAAATATCAGCGTGGAAACGATTATGGCTGGAAAAAAAGAAAAACAAAAAACAGAACGCCCGACGTGATCTGATGTGGCACGGCCACACTGAGGCCCCCATATTTAGCAGACCAAGGGCAGGATCAGAACAGCAATGAGGACTCAGGTCCTGGGCTGGTTGGACTGGAGAAATCCGGAAGGATAGCCAAGCCAGATGCTAGAGTAGTGAGCTTGAAGGAGACAGATCCTGCCATACCACAACTGATGGTGGGGAGAGATGCTACTGAAAGTCTGTAACAAAGCTGGAGGGAAGATTAAAAGCTTGATGATCCTCTTAAGGTAGGGGTCAAAGGCAGGGCACTTGGTGTTGAAAGGGCCAGCTTTTTTATTTTATTTTATTTTATTTTTTATGTGTATGAATGTACCGTCTGCATGGAGGTCTGTGCACCTGTGTCATGCAGTGCCTCAGAGGTCAGAAGAGGGCGTCGGATTCCCCTGGAACTGGAGTTAAAGACAGTTTTCAGCCACCATGTGGGTGCTGGGGATGGAACCTGGGTCCTCTGCAAGAGCAGTCAGCACTCTTAACCACTAGGCCATCTCTCCAGCCCGAAACTGCCAGTATTTTTTTTTTTTTTTTTGGTCTTTTCGAGACAGGGTCTCCCTGTAGTCCCAGCTGTCCTGGAACTCACTCTGTAGACCAGGCTGGACTTGAACTCACAAAGATCCGACTGCCAGCGTGCCCTTCCATCCCACAGAGTGTCCCGCTGGTCTCAGAACTCCCTGAAAACAACTCAACGAAGAAAGACAAAGGCTGACATTCCAGAAAAGCAATAGAGAAACTGCTTAAAGTGGTAAGAAAATTGTACCCAACCAACCCCTGATTTAATACCAGCTTGTGAGGTGGTGCAACAAAAATAGGTAAGCATGGCCAATAAAGGGCACTAAAATGACCAGGGTGCAGAATCCAGTCCTTGAAGGGAAAGATGTGCAGCCATCATTGAAAAGGAAATTAGCAGCCAGAGGCACAGCTTAGTAGTACAGCACTTCTCTAGAATCTCCCAGTAGGAAGCTAGGGATATGGCTCAATGGTAGAGCACCTGCCTAGAATCCCCCATTGAAGGGTTGGAAGCACTGGTCAGTAGTAGAGCACCTGCTTAGAATTGCCCAGGAAGGGACTGAGGTATGGCTCAATGATAGAACATTTGCCTAACATGTGAAACTCTTGGGTTTGATCCCCAACACCTAAAATAATTAAAATACATAAAAATTTAGTTTGAGCTGGGCATGGTGGTACACACCTGTAATTCCAACACTTAGTAGGCTGAGGCAGAAGGAACATGAGTTTGAGATCAAGACCAGCCTGGGTTACATAATGAGGCACTAACTCAATAAAAATAGATAAATAAAAAATAATTAACTAGTTATAATTAAATAAACTATATCTAAAAACAAAGGTACTACATATTTAAAGCTCATCCCTTTCTAATTATTTTTCTGCTATTGCTTCCTGTGCCTCTCTTTTTTGTTAATGCTATAGGATGTGATTTTTCACTTCTCATTCTATGTTTATCGATGTTCCAGCCTCCTTCTGTAGTAACATGGGGCCAAGACTGGATCCATAACTCAGATGGCCCTCTTATAGCCCTTTCCTTCCCAGAGGCAAAAGCTGGTTGTCAAAACTGTTTGCCTCACAAACTCTGCATTCCACTGGCCAAGCTTGGTGCGGGAACCCACATGCAACACACACACACACACACACACACACACACACACACACACACAAAAATAAAGTTTTAAGCCACCATTAACTTACAGTAGGCAATTGAATGCACAGTATGACAGTATGCATGCACAGTAGGACAATTCTAGTTATTGTATCTTTCTAGAAGCAATACACTTGTAAATGAAATGCTTGACATAGCAACCTGAATCTTCAATGACTTATGCCAAAATTCATACAGGATCCCTTTGAAATTCCAAGTAACAATAATGCTCAAAATCTATTTTGGATGTTTAATAATGTGCAAAATTTTGCAAAATTTTAAGAGAACAAATCCATTTTTATTCCTGCAACAATTTTCTTTTACACTGTCACAGAGATGATAATTGACATTCTGAAAAACAGATGCATGTCTTCTCGTTCCAAAGTTTTTTTTTATTAAACCCCTTTGTAATGGTTAACCTCTCAAAACAGGAAAAAAATTGTGTGCCAAGAAAGCAAGAAGAATAAAAAGTGAGGTGAGATAACCAAATTGAGAGACATGCAGTGTAGTCTGGACTTAAACCATGGTATTCTGGAGTAGATGAGATCTCCCTGTAATCTGCCCTAACTTCACAGAATTTGGAGCCCAAAACATGCATGACAAGAAATCACTTATTTGGGGTGTGGGGCTTTGTTACTCTAAAAGTCTCCTCTCTCTCTCTCTCTCTCTCTCTCTCTCTCTCTCCTCTCTCTCTCTCTCTCCTCTGTCTCTCTCTCATAAGCCCCACATGACTGGCTGTTTAGTCCAGTTCACAATAATTTACACATACTTATTTAAAACATATGATTACAATAATGGTTAGATAAATCATAGAATTACAGAAATAGTTGGGATGAACAAGGTTTGGGCTCAAAAAGGAGAGCAATTTACTACAAAAATTTTATTGATACTACTCAAACCACTGGAAGTGACCAAAAATCAATAATGCTTGAAAATATGTCCCATTCTCAAGAAAACTGGGATTACAGGCATGCTCTGTGATGCTTGACTTTTACGTGAATGTTGGGTCCTGAACTCAGGGCCATAGGCTTGTACAGCAAGCATTTTATCTACTGAGTTATCACTCAAGAAGCCATTTTATTTGCATTTCAATGAGTATATATCATATTGACCATTTTTCAAAAATTAATTGACCCTTTATTATATTGGACAAAAATTGTTTACATGATTGATACAAGAGAATTATTTTGAGGTGAAAGTATAAAATTTCACAATTGACAATTTTAGTGGCCAAATGAACAAAGTAGAGATCTATTTTGGTGAGTTGGTAGTGTTAAATCCAGTACATTGGCCAAAGGTAGTAGCTCTTTGATAAATATGATTTTTTTTTTTTTTTTTTTTTTTTTGTCTTTTTGAGGACAAGGTCTCCCTGGAGCCTCAGGGCTGTCTGGAACTCACTCTGTAGACCAGGCTGGCCTTGAACTACAAAGATCCGCTACCTCTGCCTCGAGTGCTAGGATTAAAGGCGTGCCCACCATGCCAGTTGATANACATAGAGATAAAATGGATTCTACCACAAAATAAAGTCATGGTCAAAATAAATGTAAATACAGGTAAAATTTTAACTCAGAATGTTGATATCGTGTAGTGCCACTGAAAACCCTATGTTGCTTAGTAATACGAGATTAACATAAATTGTTTCTATGTCCACAAACATTCCTGTGGGTGACATATCCTATATCAGACATGCAGAGGAAGCAGAATCTTTTGCTACAAATATTTACTCAGAGAATAGAAAATGTGACCCATTTTAAATGAATTATAGAAATTTCCTTTGTTTAAAACTACATATTTCATATAAAACATTATCAGTTGTATACAATCATACAATTTTATGAAAATCATAAAATAATTTTTCAATAATTTTATTTTTCAAATGCTTAAAGTAACCTTTTATGTCATGCTGGTATCAAATGTGACATAAAGAGATGATAAATTTCATTATTGAAAGATCATTTTCTAAAATGAAATAATAAGATCGTTCTCAAATTGCATCCTGTTTTGTGTTATAAAAAGAATAAATAATATGTTTTCAATATGACATTTCTTGACTAACCAAGCATATAGTCTACATAGTTATTACAAATGAGTTTCCTGAAAACAGGAAATTATGTTTCTCTGCTATAGAGAACAACAGTCTTTTGTGAAAGAAGTTGATTCTCCAAAGACAGTTATTGAAATTGCCTTTAATTGTTGAACTGGAACAGTTCAGAAAAACAAGCTCACTTTCCCATTGTGCCTATATTTGTAATTTTTTTAATCAGATGCTAATGCCTCAGGTGTCCTGAAGACTATAATAATTTTCATCATAATTATACAAGTAAGTCAAAGTCTGATCTAGCAAACATTGTCATTGAATATCTGACCAATTTATAACAAAATAATATACATTTGGCCATTTCCCTAAACATTTAAAAACATCCTGTAATTCTCCATGCCTCATGTCATGCAGGCTGTTTTTTTTTTCTTAAATGCTGTGTTCCTGTTCTATCGGACTGTACACATAACAGTCACCTTCGTTTGCATTTGACCTGCTGTAGCAAATGTATAGGACCCTGCCATATTGCTCAAGTAGAAGTAGATCATATTATTGCTGTAACATTCATTATCTTATAGCTTGTATTTTTTTCTTAAAATAATTTCTCTTAGATTTAGACACTTTAAAGGAAGCAAGCACATTGACTTCATCTTTGTAGCCTCCTTAGGAAAAATAGTGTTAACAAATATTTCTAATAAATGATTTACATATCTTAATTTTAAATTTGAATAAAGAAAATGACCAGAGCTTCATTAAATATTTCTAGCATAGTGTGAAAGAAACAATACTTTATAGGCTTTATAAGATGTGCTGAAAATTATCCAAGGAATGGATTGAAACAATGCAAAATTATGAATAAAAATGAATGATAGGCACAGGAGTTTTGGCTGTTCTGTTTCCGACCTGGGCTGGTACATCTGTCCTTAGGCAAACTCATGGTCCCTTGCTCCCAGAAGGTCACCTTACTAGTGCTGAATTTAGTGCAGACTTAAATAATGCCTAGCTACTGTGGAAAAAAATAGAGGGAATAGTATTAGTCCAAAAACCTACTGAAAAATTACACATACAATATCTCTCCATGAGCCCATGTGTATAGCTACAAGTTACATAACAAGAAACAGTGCCAGACAGGAGAAAACTCCTTTTGACTTGTTGACCAGGGCAATAAAAGAGAATCCCAAAATTACATAGGCTACTGCCAGAGTCCTTGATTGCCTCCCAGAACTTGAAGATAAGTCACTACTGCTGAAGGCAGAATGCACTTCTGATGCAGGATGTGGAGCAATGGAGGTGAAACTGATCTGGAAGCAACCACCCCTGAAGGCTAGCTCTCATTGTTTTGGAGAGCACTATTTGATCTGTTTAGAATATCATCAGTCAATGGCACAATCCCAACTTTAACACCTAATATTTACATCAATAACAGGGACACCAAATTATATTGGGGGCAGTAGTTGCACTTAAATCTTGGGGGCAGTCAACAGCTACTCTAATTGGACTTAAAGCCCACTTAATGGAAGAAAACTCTCGTGTGACATAGACAAATATATATGTCTGGAGAGAGCAGAGATCTTAGAGAAAACATCAAGGCTGTTACATCCCTAGACAAATATAATTTCTTCTTGTGTGCAAAATATGAATCTTACATTTACAGACAAGAATACAAATCATCAAAGAGGCTTCTCTTGCAAAAGATGGTGGTTACTACGGTGTTCCACAACTAGTCACAGTTTTTTAGTACTCCCTTTATCTTGGTTGATTTTCCTGCAGTCACATACTCATCTCCCAATACTTGCAGCCACCTTATTCTTAAGTATTTCCACCCGCAGTATTTCCTCTCTTTAATTTCTTTTTACATATGTCCCACTATGTCTCCATTTTAAAGACAACCATTCCTTCTCTTTCTTCCTTGTTTCTTGGATTGTACAGTTACTCCAGGTTAGGCACACCATACTAAAGAGATAAAGCTCAGATAGATATACACAGAAAAAAATCTATATGTGGGTGTGTGTGGCTCTGTGTGCCCACATCTGTGTATGTGTAATTCATCTATCCATCTATTTCTATCTATCTATCTATCTATCTATCTATCTATCATCTATCATCTATCTATCTATTCCTTTTGCTACCTGTATATATAAAATCAAAAAATCAAATGAATTCTATTATGAAAAGTTTAAGATACCGAAGAAAGAAAGAATTTGAGAAAGGCATCAGAAGATGAAAACACTTCCATGCTCATGGACAGAAGAATTAATGCTATACATATAGGCCTCTTACTAAAACCATTCTATAGGATTTAATGCAATCTCAATAAAAAATTCAGCACTTTCCTCAAAGAAATGTGAAAAATATCTTCACATTTACAAGAAAACATAAAAGACCAAGTGTAGAGTGTTACACACCTGCAGCAGCATGCTTGACCTCCTTGAATACTGAAGGGATTTAACCTGCACTCAGAGGCAACAGCTGAGTTGGAGCTTTGATCAGCACCTGAGGTGCTTCCAAAAGAAGCAGAGGACATTCCTATATAAATCCTTGTCTTTCCCACAATAAACGAGCTGGCAGGTGCTCACGTCTTACCTGCTGTTCAACCAGCTCCATTGTCTACTCACCTCTTCCTGGTCAGGGCCTTGGAACTCCCTCCAGCTGGACTGGAGGGTTCCCTACAACCAAGGATACTCAAACCAAGCTTGAAGGAGAAGAAAATGACAGGGTATATGACCATACCTGATTTCAACTTATGTTACAGAGCCGAAATCATGAGTATGGTACTGGCACAAAAATAGAATCATAGATCAATGGAATGCAATAGAGGGTACAGGTATGCTTTTTTTAAAATCAAGACATCTATTTTCTTTTTGTGCAAATATGGTGATTTTCATTACTCAAAGTGGTAATTAAATAAAATTTAAGAGTCTGAATCAATATAATCAACATTTGTCTCCAATATTCATAGGAAACTAAATATGCAAAGAATGTATAATTTTTTTCTAGTCGTTCAAAGAATGTAAATTGAGATATAATATTCAGCAATTGTGGATTATCTTCAAGTTCTGGGAGGCAGTCAAGAGACTGAGGCATACAGCCTGTGTTATTTTGGGAATCTCTTGGATTATCCTGACCAACAGTTCAAATGGAGGTTTCACTTGCTTGGCACTGTGTTTCTCATTATATAGCCTTTGGCTATGTACATGTGCACTCCTATATTTATTGTGTATTTTTCAGTAGAATGTTAAACTAATATATTTCCTTCTTTTTTCCTATCATCTAAGCATTGTTTATCTTTCCTCTATTTCCCCCTGTATCACACTCCTACTTCCTTCCTCCTCAGTTAAAATACCCTTTTTCCCCATCTCCTCCTTAATAACACCTGTCTCCTACTATCCCCCTCTTTCAAGCTCCTTCTTCTCCTTTATTCCAATAATTCCTTTCAAGGTCTCTGGCTCCTGTGGAAACTGGCCATCAGGATTCATTCTCCCATCTAGGGATTTGGAGCTAAATGACCTGGAAGCTTCCTTCCTGGAGACTTGTTCTCATGCTATCAGATGATACTACTATACAATCTTCCCGGGGGTGGGGGGGAGGGGACAATCAGTGGTACTACCCAGATGTAAAGCCTAATGAACAAGAATGAATGGCCCAGACAACTATCACTATTGGTTCAATAACAGCGCTTTAATCCTGAGGGCTAATCAGCAGCTGTGTAATTGGAATTAAGGCCCACTCAATAGGAGAGAACTCATGTGTGGTACTGTAAATATAGCTAGATACATATGGCTGGAGACCTAATGAATCCTAGAGAAAAGCATGCTTTTGGTACATCCCTATACCAATGCAACATATTACTATATTGTAAATATGCATCCTCATATTTACAGACAAGTGTGTCTATCACCCATCATCAAAGAATCTGTTTTACAGACAGATGGAGACTATTACAGAACTAGAGAACTGGCCAAATACAGAGAATAAGTGTCTCTGAGACACTTAACCCTAAGTGACATATTTTTAATATAATCTCTACACAAAGAATGAGTGCGTGTCTCACCAGAGAAGTATCCTTATGCAGCAGCTGGTGATTAACACAGAACCTTTTATTGGCCAATGTGTAGAAAACAGAGGCCACAGGTTGCTTATTGCTGAAAGGATACTTATTTCAATCCTCAGCCTCCCAGGATCAGGTATCATTGTGGAAGAGAAGGTAGAAAGACTGTGAGAGCCAGATGAATGGATGGCATGTGACAGAGACTTCCAGGCAGGTGGTTACTCACATGAACTCACAGCAGTTGTCACAGAATGCACAAGTGTTATGCAAGCTCCAACCAGACAAAACCCCAGAGACATGCAGGTAAATAAATTCTGATCCTACCTAAGGAATTTTGGAAATTGACGGCTGCTGAGAGGGAGAGACAGTGGGACTCTCCGTGGGTCTAGTGGGTGGGCCCAAATGTCACTTGAGGACACAAATTAGACTACAAATTGTTTCACTACATGGATGTCTTAAGCCTCAGATTGTGAAAAAGCCCCCCCCCACACACGATAAATATTTTTAATTTATAAATTAGTCATATTGAGTGATTATTCAAAACTAAAAATTAAATAGAACTTTTATCACAATATGTTGCAATAAATTTCCCAGAATTATTGTTCTTTAGTTTTGTTGCAATCTGTAATGGTTATTTGTACATAAGAAATGGGCTGTTATACTGAAAATAGAGCTATAGCTCTTAAGTTGTTCACCTTTTAAACCACTGTCAAATTTTTGTCTTCTGTCTAAAATACCTTGTGTTTCTAAGATATTTCATCCTCTAATAAGTAGATAATGTATTCCACATTTCCATTGATATATTTTATAGCAAAAATGCTAACATGCAATATTCTGATTACAGCACTCATATGTTTTCATATGTATTCATTAGAATAGCAGAATAGTATAAGGCTCGGGCTCCCCACACTTCACTATGTCTTGTCTGACACCACCAACCATGCAGTGTGTACACCCATGGTAATAATTTTACTTCACAAATTTACCATTTTCCTTCTGACTTCCAAATGTTTGAATAATTTGTTATGGTAATTATCTCTTTGATCTTGAACTACAAATGAATTGAATACTTCTCAGCTCTCAACTAATGACTGAAATTTAAATAATAAAAATGTATAAATAAATAAAAATGTTGAGTACTTAAAATGACAATTTTTTTTCAAACTCCACTGGTCATTTTAATTTTTTTTAAATTAAGTTTAAACTAAACATGGTTAGGATAAGGAATGGTCAAAATTTCCAAATACCAGATACCATTATGTTAAGAAAATAGTTATAAGACGCTACTATGGCAAATCTATGTTAAGAGAAATGAATATGTGAATGCAAGAGGAATCAGATAATGTCTGGTAAGGAATTAATTGCAATAGTATCAAACTGCCTAATCAAAATATCTTTAACTTAAATCCCACTCAATGGGAGGAAACTCGTGTGTGGTACTGTAAACATAGCCAAATACCTCTCTATGGCTGGAGAGGTCAGAGATAGAGAAATTCCCAAGGCTCTCATATCCCTAGATTAATGTAACTTCTTATTAATTGCAAAATATGTAGTCTTATATTCATAGATAAATATTCCAGACACCAGTCATCAAACAAGGTTCTTTTGCAGGAGATGAAGACTGTTACAGAGTATTACAACTGGTCAAACACAGACATTATCTGTGAGTTGCCCAAGGTTAAGTGGCACATCTACAAAGCAACCTCTATACCTATAGCTCATGCAACAGAGAGCAAGAGATAAAGAGGACACTAATGAATGTCTCAACTCTCACTAATGGCATTTCCTCATACAAGAGAGGGTCTGGAACTCAAAAGGTCATAAATGGCCAAACGAGATTAGGGGTCTGCATAGGGTACGTCCATGGACAGGTCTCCTATATTAAGCTTCACCGACCTGGGGCTCAGGGACTACTGTGGAACACAGGACAGAAAGACTGAAAGAGCCAGGGAAATAATGCCACACTATATGGAACCTGAATCCTACAAGCTTATGGGACTGTGTTCTTATAAATCTACAGCAACCATGTCAGGATGCACAAGACCCATACAAACATATGCACACAAAATCCCAGTATGAAACTGGAAAATGGGCAGCAGACCCCAGTCCTAGCTGAAGAAATATTAGCAACTGACTACTGTTGGGTGAGGAAGATCTAGTCTTCTTAAAGCAAGGGACTCTGGATTGGCTGACCAGAGCTCAGAGGATGAATTTGCTCTGAGGAGCAGCTAGGAACACTAATTTGGCACGAGAGATCTTAATACCAATGAAAGAATGTATGACTTCCAGTGAGGGGGGGTGCCAGTGGGGAAGAGGGATAAAGGTGTTTAAAACCAAATGAGATGTTACATATGAAATGCATGAAAATTCAATAAGAGAATTAAAATAATAATCAAAAACCTTTTAACAACCCACCTTTAAAATATGGTCAATCTCAAATAAATATTAATATTTTATTTAAGTAATGTCACATATAAAAATGTGAAATTTGGCACGACACGGGTGCACAGACCCGCATGCAGACAGTACATTCATACACATACAAAAATAAATAAAAATTAAAAAAAATGTGAAATTTGTTAAAGAGTAGTAACACAGTTTAATCAAAAATATATCTCTGGAGAAGGTTTCAAGAGTGTATGTACTGGGGCTGGAGAGATGGCCTAGCGGTTAAGAGCGCCGACCGCTCTTGCAGAGGACCCGGGTTCGATCCCCAGCACCCACATGGCGGCCGAGAACCGTCTGAAACTCCAATTCCAGGAGAACTCCAGCTCCAGGGGAATCCGACACTCTCTTCTGACCTCCGCGGCATTGCACGACACGGGTGCACAAACTTGCATGCAGACAGTACATTCATACACATACAGAAATAAATAAAAAATTAATTAAAAAAATTTTAAAAAAAGAGTGTATGTATTACACCGGGTTCTCTAGCTACTTCCATAGTATTGCAGGGTGCCTGTCCTGCGTCATGCTTACAGTGCCACACCTCCCCCACACTAGGGGACATATCTCTTCAGGAACGGTAAACCCAGACATACCTTTTCTCCCTAAAGCTGCTTTTGTTAGAGTGTTTTATTTCTTGTAAATTTTAATTGAATTTTTATATATTTCACATAGAACATTACAATAATCTCTATAGCCCCTTCTCCCATTGCCACCCCCACATCCACCACAACTAGAACTCACATAATCTGTCATCTGTGTCCAGGCCCATCATGTCAAGCTAGTGCACCCAGACATCAGTGCAACTTTATTCTCTGGGTTCTAGTCAGCCTGTCCAGAGTCCTTCCCTGTAAGAAGATGGGCTCTTCCTCACCCTGCAGTAAGCAGCTGCCAATAATTCTTCAAGCAAGAGTGGGGTCTACTGCCCTTTTCCACAGTTCTGGGCTGGGTTTTTGTCTGATTGAGCTTGCATGGGTCTTGTGCATGCTGACACTATTGCTGTAATTTCATATGAGCAAGGTTCCAGGAGCCTTGTAGGAATCTATTTCATATGGTAATTCACCTCCTCACTGGCTCTTTACAATCTTTCCACTGCCTCTTCTTCAATGGTCCCTGAGCCCTAGGCAGGTGTATTTTAATATAAGAGCCTTTTTTATCCAAGGATGCAGACTGCAGATTCTTATTCTCTCAAATCTCATCAACAAATGGCCAAAGTCAGAGGGTTTTACCACAGCAATGAGAATGTACCAAGATGACTATTTACAGCAATTTGTACCTTATGTATAATTCAGGAAAAAAATTACAAAATGCTGTTTTAGTAATGACAGGAGTAAAAATTTGAGTATAGAGATTAAAAAAAAACAGTGAGTATTCAGTTGGTAATTAGATTCATAAATTACTAGTGCCTCATACTCTATGAAAAAATATTTAAAAGAGGAAATGTAAAATAATGCTCCAACTGAATAGTAACAAAACTACAGAAATATTAACAGTAATAAGTTGACTAACAATAAAGCTCAAAGAATGTAATACAGAAGACTATGAAAAACAACACTTTGATAATGAATCAAATAGGCAAATTGCACAATTGGATATGAGTACAGAACAATAAATATGTTTTTAAAAGATGTGTAAGAAAACATTCTTATTTGGATATTGAAGGAAAATAAGTCATAATATTGATATTCAAGCCTGGGGCTCTATCTGAGTTGGTAGAGTGCTTCCTTAGCATTTGTGAAACCATGTGTTAGCTACCTAGCCCTGCATTAACCGAGAATGGTGGTGTAAATCTGTAATCCCAGGGATTGGGAAGAGTCAGTGGAGGAACAGGTAGAAGAGGTTATCCCTGGGCATGTATCTAGTTCAAGACCAGGCTTCACTACAGGAAACCCTGTCTTAAAATACTACTGCTGATACCAGTATACTAATGCTAATACTAACACTAATATTAATATTAATACTAATACTAATAAATACTTCTAACAAAAAAGAGCAGGAAAGTGGGTTAGTTAGTAGGAAGGAGAGGATGGATGAATCTGGGAGGAGATAGGGAAGAGGGAAATATATTCAAAATAGTGGACAAAACTCCCAGAAAATTAATTTAAAACATCCCTAACTACAAACACCTGAATCAATAACGGATTCTAACATAGTAAATAAGTTAAGAGGGAATTTGTTGAAGGGCTGTGGTGAGGTGAAGCTAAGGGATCCATCGAAGAATGAAGGAACATGCAAAAAGAAAGGATGTTTTAAGATAAGAAAAGCTGTAGAACAGTTTGCTATTTATGAAGATGATTCCCCTGAGAAGAAGAGAGTGATACCAAAAGAAAGACAAAATGGAACTGAAGAGGCAAAGTGCTCGCAAAGGTGAGGTGGTTGCAGTCCAGAGTGCAAGTGCAAATTCTAAACGAAGAACACTTTTCTACTTTTGGTAACAAGGTTGTGAAGCAGATCTTGGGTGCACTCTCCTGTAGACCCTTTGGTGAAATAGCAAGTATGCTAAGTGGTACTTTTTCTTGTGACTTAGACAAATTCCTAAACTTGTGTCAATTTATACACAGAAGAAAATAAAATGAGAACATGAAGACTTCCCCACCTTTCTTCCAAGAAGGAATGTTTCCTTCTTGTAAACTGCTGCTAACCTGATCATCTGAGAATACCAACTATTTCATTGTTTCATTTATTTAGTTACTACTTTGTGGAGTATACTAGGTTTGTTTTCAGTTGCTATAAACAATTATTATTCTTCGCTTAATGCAATAAAACACAGATTTATCTTACAGAGTCTGCAGATTAGAAATCCCACATAGTTCTCTGCAGACTAAAGTGAAAGTTCTAACAGGGCTCCATGCTTTTCCATGGGTTCAGAATATATCAACACACTTGGTATTTTGTTTGTTGGCTTTCTTTTATTTTTGTCTTGGTTTGGTTTGTTTTCTCTCCAGTTTAAAGAAGACACCTGCATTTCTGACTCCTGATTCCTTTCGTCCATCATTAGAGCTGCATGGAGGATAAAATTTTTCTCACAATAAACTCTGACACAGTCTTTGGTCTCCTTTTCAAGTTTGATAATCTTTCAATTAAGCCCATGGAAATAACACAGGGTAATCTCTCTAGTTTAAAATAAAGTGATTAGTAATCTTAATTCCATCTGAAACTTTAATTCCAGTTTTCATTTTACATATGTGCAGCTTCAAGAAAATGAGATGTGGGCATCTTTGAAGAGGTATTCTGCTTACCACAATGAAGATGATAGTCTATGTTATATTTGTGTGTGCATGTGTAGGCTATTTCTTCTCTTTGAATTTGTTATATTAAGTTGTTATGATTTTGCTCATTTGGAGACCTATATCTTTTTTTTATTTTTTTATTAATTTTATTTATTTATGTATGTGTATGAATGTACTGTCTGCATGCAAGTTTGTGCACCTGTGTTGTGCAATGCCTATATCTTTATATGATATTATCTACACTTTGATATTTATTGTGAAGGCTATTTCTGATAAATACAATGCAACCTCACCTTTTATAGCACTATGCAGTGTTAATGAAACAGAAATACATTTTCTAAGTAATAGGTAAAAATCCTAACATCTATATGTAATTTTAATTCTCTGTTCTTGAAAAGGAGTGAGACCAGGAAGGTGAAAATTAACAATATTTTGTCCTTTTCTATTGTAATTCCTCCCTTACACAGGCAAGTTTTTTGTTTTTTTCCTATGTAGACAGCTCAGCCTCATTCTTGTATTTACACCCAAAGCATATATAGCCTGATTACAATTGGTATTTTTGTATATTTTAATTGAAGTTTTGTGTACTTCATAAAAAAAATCTTAATCATCTTTATATGCCCTCTCCCAACCAAAGACCCCATATTCCCACCAGATTCCATGCATGCTCTTGTATATGTCAAGACCTACACAGTCACTTTTGTGTAGCCAAATGTCCCTCAGTCCAAGTTCATCCACTGGAGTCTAGTCAGCCTATCAAATCAGTCAGTTAAGGAAGATCAACTGGAGCTGGAGAGATGGTCTAGGGTTTAAGAGCACTGACTGCTCTTGCAGAGGACCCAGGTTTGATCCCCAGCACCCACATGGCAGCTGAGAACCGTCTTTAACTCCAGTTCCAGGGGAATCCAACACCCTCTTCTGACCTCTTTGGCATTGCACGACACTGGTGCACAAACCTACATGCAGACAGTACATTCATACACATAAAAAATAAATAAATTTTTTTTAAAGGAGATCAATTGTCCCTTACCTAGCAGTAATCACTTGCCAGTAGTCCTTCAGCTATGTTTGACGCCTGCTTCCCATGTCTCCAGTTCAGTAAGAAAAATAATGAAATTAACCTTGTTCTCACTACCTGCTTAGATGTCTTCATGGATTATTTATTCATACCCATGGGTTATATAATTGCCTTTACTCTCTTACTGCATTTAGGGTTATTATTATTATTATTATTATTATTATTATTATTTTGTGTGTGTGTGTGTGTGTGCGTGTGCTAAATCCTTGATTATGTTCTTTTGATGGTAGGCCGCTAAGACAGGGCACAATAATTTGAGTTTTTGAAATTCACACCCTCAGATAATCTCTCATCTGACCCAAGGTTGGTATGTGTAACTAATAGAAAACATCATAACCATATATAATGTACCTTTTAATACTATGGTATAAAACCTTGGTTCAGCTCCACATTCTCATGATTTCTTTCTCAGACTGCTTGCTTGACATGAATCATCTATGACAAATGTGTCTACTATCATCCTTAAGGACTTGCCCCCATGATAAAGGGCTAGAGTTTCAATAACTGTGGGGTCCTGATAATAGCCTCTGAGAGAAAGTTCTTGCTAGCACACCCTCAAATCCCAGTCAAGGACCCAAGGTGATTTTAGGATTTAATGAGAAGTGTGCCTACACATGCTCATGGATTAAAGATTTGTTTGCCAGTTGATAGACTTTAAAAGAGTCCGATCAAGGCTAGAGAGATGGCTCAGCTGTTGAGAACACTCAGCTGTTGAGAACACTCAGCTCTTGAGAACACTCAGCTGTTGAGAACACTTCCATAGGACTCAGGTTCAAGTTTGCAACCCCCACATAGTGGCTAACAATTGTCTGTATCTCCAGTTGCAGGGGAATCTCACGTCATCTTCTGACCTCTGCTGGAAGTGCATGACACAGGTGCACTTACACACATGCAGGCAAATTATTCATGCATAGAAGATAAAAATAATAAAAACATTAAAAAAATAAGTAATTATATTATTATCGTTCTAACCCCATCCATGGCTTAATCTATTGATGGATAATCTATTGATTAATAGCATAATGAAATTATTGGTGTTGAGTGGAAGAAACTAAATAGTAGCCTATCTGGAGGGAGAAAGTCACCAGAACTATTGTGCACTATAAGATTGTATAGGTCCCCATCCCCTCCCCCCAGTGAGTCCTGGATGCATAAGGTGATCAGCCTCTCCCCTCTCTGAGTTTTCTATCATGCTTCAAGCAAGGAAACCTGTCAACAAGGGACTTAGACCTGTGAAATGATGAAGAAAACCCAAAATACTTTAAAAACTGACACAAAGTGAATAGAATAGTGACAGCACACAGAAGAGTCTCAGATGCTCATCAAGACCACTCAGTAAAAGGACATCAGACTGCCTGGTATTTGAATCTTTATAATAATAAATGATTGCTGCTTTAAGCATAAGGAAAATGAACCATTTACTATACATCAATTAAAAACCAAAGATAGTCAGTACTGTTATAAAATCAGATAGCCATGGACTCTGTAGTTCTTTTCTAATAACGAGAATGATCAACAGGAAACAATTACTAGTTTGGCAAATGAATTATTTTTTTCATTGTGTTCCAGGAGTCAAATGTTTTTCAAAAATAACAGAATGAAATAAAAAAAAAAAAAAAGATTGACTAAGTGATTTCTAAAACACTGTGGATTTTTTTTTTATCATTTGATTTCCAGATAGCTTTTCCTGACATGGGACCTGCACTGATGCCCTCCAACAGCAGTTTCCATTCTCACTCCTGTCTGGCAGCTCAGGCCATGGGAGTCATTTGCAGCAGTTTTCAGCTCTTCCCCACAACATGGGAAAGCCAGGTTTTTTTTTTTCCCCTTTAACCTATGTCATTATTTTGCAACTCACCCCCCCGACACCAAATGTAAATATTCTTCCAGCCTGTCCTGCCACTTGGATGGGTTTGATTATTGCCAGTGAATTTATCACTGTTAAAGGCTCATGCCTTTTGTAGCATTAGAAAAAAATTCAGGCTTGTATGTTTATTTTTTATAATATCATTTTCCATTGTAGCAGTGATTTTCTATGTTTTTTTCCAAAAGATTTTGTGCATGGAATCCAGCAGTTAGTATTCATTCTTGAAGGCTCGTAATTAGAGTTGGAAAGGTGCCATTTTGGGCAATGTGCAATTGTAATTAAAAAAAATCCAGATTTGTTCTAAAAAAAGTTAATGTAGCTAAATTCTGGGTCACAGCCAAACGAGCAAATTGACAGTCTTTAAATTTTGTGCTCAATGTGTGCTGAGTAGCATAGCCTCTGGTGTTGGGAAGTGCAATTTCTCAAGTTTACCTTTTCTGTTATACGAATTAATTATTCAGTTATATTACTGCAAACCTTCAGCATTTAGAAATTATCACTGGGGTTAATGAAAATTTGTAGGTATTATCTACTCTTGTGTATTTTTCTTTTTTTAATTTTATTTATTTATTTTTATGTGTATGAATGTACTGTCTGCATGTAGGTCTGTGCACCCATGTCGTACAATGCGGAGGAGGTCAGAAGAGGGTGTCGGATTCCCCTGGAACTGGAGTCAAAGACGGTTCTCAGCCGCCATGTGGGTGCTGGGGATCGAGCCCCGGTCCTCCTTAACCGCTAGGTCATCTCTCCAGTACGCCTGTGTGTTTTTCTATTCAAACTAGTCCTGGCACCTATGGATTTATCCTCTGCTATGTTCATATAATAACTAATTCCATTATAGGAGGCTTATAGAGGGGAAGGGATTAAAAACAAGGAAAAGAGACATTCAACATACCCTCAATGGCTATCTACGGGAAATCAAAAACAGACTAGCTATAATGCTGCACTCTTCAATGTCAAAACTTCATTTGTTTGTAAGTTTTATCCTTCAGAGACCTTTGAACTGAATCCCATTTCCCATCTTGCAACTTCAATGTCTATAGTGTTGATTCATTACTTTCTGACATTTTGCTTCCCAGGGAGCAGGT
Source organism: Rhizomys pruinosus (assembly GCA_009823505.1). Taxonomy (NCBI): domain Eukaryota; kingdom Metazoa; phylum Chordata; class Mammalia; order Rodentia; family Spalacidae; genus Rhizomys; species Rhizomys pruinosus. Next base: position 766,051 of record VZQC01007129.1, read on the forward strand.
GGAACTCTAAAATGGCATATAAAAGCAATTTCTAGTGTGGTTTTCCACACCTAAGAGGCAATCTATTTTTCGGTGGTTTATTCGAATTCAGAATTTCAGGTTTGGGTCCCTGAATTGAAGCTTTACAAAAACTGATCTCCCCATTCTTTTTAACTTTACTGCTCTAAGCGACTTTGATGATATTTAAAATGTGCTTTTTATGTACTTATTAATGTTTATGTTTACTATGAAAATTAGAAACTGATAACAAATCAACCTGTGGCTAATACAAATTTTTGGAAGCTATATATGTTGCCCTAAATCAACTTTTTTACTTTAGAATGAACAATACTGAATTTATTTTGTAGTTTTACCAAGATAAAATGATTTTAAGCCAGGCTTGGTGGCTCAAGACTTCAATCCCAGCAGTAAGAGACAAAGTCAGCTGGAGGATCTCTGTGAGATCCGGGCCAATCTGGTCTCCACAGAGTTTATAGGCCAGCTGTGGATACAAGGAGACCCTGCCGGAAAAAGACCAAATTAAAAAAAAAAAAAAAAAAAAAAGATGAGTGATTTTGCAGAACAAAAATACATAAAACAAACAGAAAACAAAAATAAATAGAAGCTTCCACATAATATCACTGAGAAAGAAGGCAGATGTGGGAAATAATGCGATGGGAGGGAGACATGCACTTTCAGCGCCATGGCTAGACACAGGATCTTCCTGTAGCCCTAGCTGTCCTGGAACTCACTATATAGATCAGGCTAGCCCACAGAGATGCCCCTGCTTCTGCCTCTACAGTGCTGGGATTGAACATGTGTGCCACCACGCCCAGCATTCACTATTATTTACTATTACTGTTGATGAGAAATCTCATTCTGTGTAATCACATTGTTTTCTATGTTTTGGACTGACAGTTATGCAGGTGATTTTTTTTTCCTAATATAAAATAATGTCTCTAAAAGTTATGGTGGCGATTTCATTGCCTAATACACTACTAGCATTGTACTATATAACCAGATTTTTCTTGTTTATTTTCTGGTGATTATAAATAACTCAGGTCGACAAATACAAAGTGAATCAAGTTTGTCATCTTGATGTTCTCTTCATAAATGATTTAAATCTTTGACAAGATCAGGAAACAATTTTGGTATACTTCATTAAAAATATTCTGTTTTTCAGGCAATTCTACATTTGAGTAATCTACCCTCTGTGACCTTGTTGTCTGTGTCCACAGCTTCAACTAACCATTAATGAAAATATTTTCCAATAATTGCACCTATACCGAACATGCATATATTGTTCACATTATTCTATACATGTTATAGTCTAATGACTATTCACAATATCTTTGGATACATATCATTAATAATGTAGGGATGATCTAGAACGTTGTGGCAAGAGTCTCTATGATAAAATGGAAATCCAAATGTGATTTACATAATGAAATTCAGCATCTTTGCATTTTTCTATCCTACAGAGTCCTGAAATCAATTCTCCATACACAAAAAGAAAACAAAATGAGAAACATTTAACTGAAATTTTAATCAATTATAGTAATTAATATCTTTAAATTTGGCACTGTTTCCTGAACTTATTTAATCATAAAAATTATCATAAAATACTATTGAAGTTTTATAAGTTCTTCATTGTCTCAGAATTCATTCATTTGGAAATGCTTGTACTATGGCTGGAATGGTAGCTTATTAACTTTATGAGCTTTGTAGTACCACTGTCTTCACATGGAATAAATGTCTTGGTCCTCACAGACTATCACCTAGGACATGCATAACACTCAGTGTCATCCTAGGAAAAATCTTTATAACTTACACCGCATGCAGAGATTATCTCTAGCAACCACATTATCAAGAAATTTTAGATTGAAAATATCACCAAAAGTAACTGGCACTATCTGTAATAATTATGATTTTAGTTTCCTATGAAGAGTCAGCTGATATTCAACTGCTTGGGAGGTAGAAAAAAAAATGGTCTCTTTACAAATATATGGTCTGAATTCAAGTGCTGAAGAGCTCTGGGTTTTGCAATAGCATTAAGCCATTTCTGGTGCTCAGCCTGAACAGGCAATGAGGGAGTGGTGAACCCAGAGTAGCTTAAACCTTCATTGAAAAGGAATCAGTCAAAACTACTACCTTGGTTAGGACAATACAAGAACTCCCAGATTTAAATCTCAGCAGCAACAAAACATGTGAATGAGTACCCCATTTTCTGTTATTGCCTCTCAGTATAAATCAGAAGCTGAGATCACTATCTCAGAGCATGAAGTACAGAGAGCAGGGATACTAGAACAAGAAGAATACTCCAAACAGTTCTCCATTGCCTAAAATTTGACCAACATTCTCTTATCAAATAATATGCCTTAATGTGAAAGGGATGAGCTTCCATTAAGACCTTCTAAGTGAATAAGCAGCAATATTTGCCCTCTGGCTAAGTGCATCAAAAGCACCCTGCTAACTGGAGAATAAATGATTAAATATTTGACATAGTTAAGATGTTGTATTTTGCTTCTTACATAAAAATCAACAACTGTATAGTTGTCTGAAATTACTAAGTATCCCTTCTTTGGAAATAAGTATCTTGAAGTCCCCAAAATATTGCAACCCCAGACTTCAAATTAGAAGAGATTTCTTTTCTTTAAAACAGAGCTTGTCAAAGTAGTGAGATATTTTCTTGGTTGATTTTACAGAGACTTTGGTAAATTTTGTTGCTCAAGACTCTGTTTCCTTTAAAATTTTCTTATTTTTTAAGAATAATTAGACCTTGGGGGGCTGAAAAGATGGCTCCACCATTAAGAACACTGTCTGTTCTTGCAGAAGACCCAGGTTTGAATCACAGCACCCACATAGCAACTAATAACCTTGTGTAACTTCAGTTTCAGGGGAACCGATGCTTTCTTCTGTCCTCCATAGGGATTGCCTAACACAGGTGCACTTAAACACAGGTAGGCATAACACTCATACACATAAAAATAATAAATAGATGATAGATAGATAAATAATAAAAAAGAATTCTACCTTGCTAAATTTTTTCCCCAAGTGATCAGCAAACTAAAATTTTAAAGATTGTGAGAAACAGTAATTCTAATGAGGACATACCAATATGTGCCAATGGAGCTATAGAAATCTGACTTAACAGTATGGGATACTACCAGGAAATGTTTCCCTCATTTCCATGGATACCATCTCATACAGCTCCTCCTGAGCTTTCAAGTCTCTGAAGTTCAAATATCTTAAATCTTTTAAACTCAGTCCTGTAACTCTAAGACATCCCCTGAGCTCTAAGTGCTCTTGAAGCCTAATCACATACAAATCAAATAACAGCTCCAAGCAATTCATCTGTGTGAGTACAGCTCTGGGTATTATTATTATGGTGATAAGTGAAGCAAGTAAGGTAAATTCAAGAACTTTGAAATCTCTTTCCGGTCTTTATTCTACCCCTGTTCACTGTCCTAGCAAGAAGTACACATCCACATATAACAAATCAGTGTTGAACCATTGCCACCTATGAAATCAAGGAAGAACTGTGAACTAATACCAGCACTCTTTTGTGATTAGTATAAATAGCATGTCTCTTGCTATCTTTGAATGAATGTCGAATACGGTAGTCCTTCTTTATCAGCAATTCCACTTTCCAAGGTTTAACATGACTGGAAAAATATGAAATGAAGCCTCTGGAAACAAATGATTCTTCTGCTTTGTTTATTTCATTTTACTTTATTTTTGTTTCAGTGTGTGTCTGTATGTGTATGAAGGTGGTGTATGTGTGTATGCTATAAGCTCACGCTTGTGTAGATGCACATGCCTACTTGTGGAAGCTACAAGTGTCCAGATCAATTATGCTCTGCTTTATTCTTTTGCAAGAGGGTCTCTCTGAATCTGCAGCTAGACTGGTATCAAGCAAGCCTCAGCAATCGCTCTGTCCCTACCTCCTTTAGTGCTAGTTACAGGAACCCCTGTGGGCTGGGGATTAGAACTCAAGGACTCGTGTTTACCCAACAACCATTCTTACTTACTGAGCCATCTTTCCAGCCCTCAACCTTATGTTTTGAATTATGCACTCCTAAGGGCCCAGGGTGAAATCGATTATCATGTAACTTCATCGCACCCAGAATATGAATTTCCCCATCACTTGGTTCAACCTACCCATACTTCACACTTCTTGGGCAATGCAACCTAATAATTATTAGTTACTGGTGTTCTTGTTTATCAGATCCAGTTGCCAGGGTATCGTTGTGCTGTGTTCAAGAAAATTTAAGTAGGAGCCCCTACAAGTAAGGCTTCTTTTCCACATGTTCAAGTAATTTCTGTTTTCAAGGCTTAATCTTTATTTTCATTTATTTTACTTTAGAGTCTGTTCTTAAACAGCCAGAAAAAATCCGATTCATATATAAACCTCCTAGTCACGTCTCTGTCCTGTTTAAATACCTGCACAGACTTTTTATTTACTTTAAATCATTTGGCTAACTGTAATGTCAGAATCTTCACAATGCCTTCTCAGGTGTGAACTCAGTTCTCTACTCTCTTCTGGAATACTGGAGCATGCAGGAGATGCAGGTCTCCATGTTTAGAGGACACACAAACCATGATTTTATGTGAATGTGCCATTTCCTTTCTTTGAGAAAAAAAGTACAGAAATTCATACAGATTGTACTGATGTGATCTGTGGCTCACTTTTCTCTTCATTCTTTTTTAAAAAAAATATTTTAAATGAATTTTTATGTATTTCATAAAAAACATCTTAGTCATCATTATATCCCCTCCTCTATCCACACCTTCCATAACCACCCACCAGATTTCATGCATTCTGTCCTTTATGTTAAGGCCTATTCAGTCAAGTTAGTATACCAAAGCATCCTTTAGTGCAAGTTCTTCCACTGGGCTCTAGTCAGCCTATCTAGAGTTGCTCCCTTAAAGAAGATCAGCTTTCCCTCTCCCACCAGTAATAATTCCTTGCCAACCATTCTTTGGTTAAGATTGAAGCCTGCTGCCTATTTCCCTAGTTCTATGCTGGGTTTTTCATTGCTTGTGTTTGCCTTCATTCTCAATCATGAGTGCTTCCAGGTACACATTTAAAATAATATATCATTGTTTTCTTTATTAGTTCTTTATATTTGCTCAATATATATTTGATTATATACTTTACTATTTTATGTATCTTGGTATGTATCTGTACCATCATTTAAATGTGCACTCTACCATAATACTAATTACTAAGTAATTAATGAATACAAATTGATTGAATGGATACATTTTCCTAGGTTTATTTCCTGTTAAGGTGAGGTATTGAGAAAGAGTAAAGAAATTAGAATCCTGGTAGAAAATTATACTAGGAGGGTTTTCATTAGCATGACTGGTTTTTTATGTTTCTCCACAATCTGTCTCCCATAGTTCCCATCTGGTGAATAATTTGTGTTCATGGGCCCATTGATAGATAATAAGCATATGCTAGAATGAGTATTTATATGATAGTGTTTTATCTCTTTGTGCCTTGCCTTCCCAAACAGAACATCCTTCAGCTATCCTGGTAGAAGTTGAGACATATAAAGTGGAACAAAATCAACTCAGACTCCCTTAGAAAAGGCCTCAGGTATTTGACAGAGCTCAAGCAAGAGCTACAAAACATAACACACAACAATGACATTATTGGCCCAAATGAAGTTCCACTCAGATTAAAAATAACTTCATAAAACCCACAGTGAGAAAAAAAATGTATTGTTCTTTGTTTGCTACTTAACATTATGAGGGTGCTAGACAATTAATAAAAGAATGGTTTTACTAGAATAATTGAGAGGTACCTGTATATACCATGTTTTGATATAACTAAAAATGGCTACTAAAAGTGAAAATTTTAAAGCCAACCATAAAATATTGGCTCAAATATAAAGTATAAAACTGATCATTGTGAAATGAGAAAAAAAGAAGAAACTGAGGCGCAGCCTCCAAAATTCCAAAATGCAAAGTTTGTTCTTTTGTAGACATAGACAGTAACATCTGTGGTATTGTAATCTGTATAAAATATTGATTCTTTGTGCCGAGAAGTATATGATAGATCTGAAATGATTTTGAAGAATGATGTATCAAATTCATGATAAAATAATACTCTTTATAAACAGAAATTTGGTCTTTAAGTATCACTATATATTAAGAAGAAAATGTATACATTATAAAATAAAAAATTAAACAGGGTAGCACATTTTAAGTTTTAGTTGATTTGTTTCATAATTGAGATTGTGCTCATCTACAAATTACAAATATTTTGAAGCCATAATACAGATGGAGAATTATAAATACAACAACAACTCAAGGCAAGGTCATAACTAGATTTATCTTCACACAGATCACTGAAATGGCCCAGAAAATGAGGTATCAACCATGAGAAGGAAAATATAAACCTATGCTTCAGTTTATTAACCTTTTACACAAGCAAACAGAAAATCTCAGGCTGGTCAAGTGCATCTCTGTTTAGCAATACAGTCTTCTCATATTTCATGACAATATTCTCTGAATGGATGACAGGAGATGAATTCTTATTAGAGGTCTAAAACCATTTTGTTGGATACTTTGGACTGCCTTTGAATTATGCTCCACAGATCTTTTACTTTTTGACCATAAACTCCTGGGGATATTAGAAGACTCAGAAGGTTTATGTAAAATCAAAATCTTCAACACAATAAGTGACCACTGTTCTCTGGCAGCCTCTTTCTTTATTTGAAACTTCTATTAATGATATCTAGTACGGAATATCACAAGAAATTAAGAATGCATTAACATACCAAATTTTAATCAGTTTACTATTACTAGACAGAAATGTGATATAGGTGTTATTGGAATGTGGGACTCAGACTTGTCTCTCCTTTCTTTTGGATACTCTTGTTTTTAATCTACCATTATTTTCATTATTCCATCTAGGTTTTTTTATTATTTTATTTTATTTTATTTTATTTTATTTTATTTATTTCTGTATGTGTATGAATGTACTGTTTGCATGCAGGTCTGTGCGCCTGTGTCGTTCAATGCCACGGAGGTCAGAAGAGGTTCTTGGATTCCCCTGGAACTGGAGTTCTCCTGGAATTGGAGTTTCAGACATTTCTTGGCCGCCATGTGGGGGTGCTGGGGATCGAACCTGGGTCCTCTGTAAGAGCGGTCAGCGCTCTTAACTGCTAGGCCATCTGTTTTTTTTTTATTTTATTTTTTTATTTTATTTATTTCTGTATGTGTATGAATGTACTGTATGCATGTAGGTTTGTGCACCTGTGTAGTGCAATGGTGTGGAAGTCAGAAGAGGGTGTCGGATTCCCCTGGAACTGGAGTTAAAGAAGGTTCTCAACTGCCATGTGGGTGCTGGGGATCGAACCTGGGTCTTCTGCAAGAGCAGTCGGCGCTCTTAACCGCTAGGCAACATCTCCAGCCCCTCCATCTGTTTTTAAGCTTTTTATACGTCACAATCATTGGTTAAAAATTCAAACAAAGGCTAAAAAATGAAAAAAAAAAAACCTGAAATATGCAGGACAGTTATGGCAGAATACATGATTTGGGATGGGGTGGGGGTGGGGGGGGAAGGGAAAGGGAAATATGCCTGATCTGAATTGAAAAATGATGTACGAAATGCACAAACCATCAATAAAATTAAATTAAAAAAAAAGAGGAAGCTGTTATTGCTCAAGTGCAGTAACACAGCCTCAGAAAAATAAAGGACATATACTGCCCTTCATTTTGGATCCCTAGCAACCAAAAAAAAAAAAAAAAAAAAAAAAAAAAATTCAAACAAAGTTGTTCGATGAATGGCTATAGTCAAAATACTATTTCTTCAAGTGGCTGTCACTGTTTTCAATATATTGACATCATTGGAACTGTACATGTTAATCTGAAAATGTGGCAGAATGCATGAACTGGAGTGGGGTTGGGGGCATGGAAGAATGTTTCTAGATTAGACTGAGAAATGATGTATGAAATACATAAAACATCAATAAATTATTTTATTAAAAGTATTATTTTATTTTATGTCTATGAGTGTATTGCCTGTATTTATGTGAACGGACCACTGTCATGCAAAGCCTAAAGAGGTCAGAAGATGGTTGCATTCCCCTGGAACTGGAGTTATGGACTATGTTTAGCTGCCATGTGGGTGCTGAGACTTGACCCTGGGTCCACTGTAAGAACAGTCCATGCTCTTAACTGCTAAGCCATCTCTCTGGCCCTGAAAAAATTTTTTTAATTATTTGATAGCAAATAATATCAAATCTATGAGTTAAATAAGAAATATTGATTTAATCTTTATTTAGATTAACAATTAACATTTTATGTTATTTTATTTTCTCTTTAATTTACTCATATATTCCATATAGTATATAGCATTTTAATTTTTTTAGGGAGTAACATATTTTTAAGATAAAATACCCTATAAAACTTATAAAAATTATAACTTTTGTGCAATTATGTGAAAACATAATTGTTCTGCAAATCTCTATGTAGACTAGGTACAATTGAATTTGCAGTGACTTTCCTGTCTCCTGCCTTTATAGTGCAGGGACTATAGGCATGGGCTACCAAACCTGGTACAACATGATCTTTTATTCACAAATAGTACATTCTCTATTTTCTAAGGGTAATCCTAAACAACATAGCCATCATTACATTTTACATTGCTGCAACACTCATATGCCAGGCACATCATAATTTAATTAATAGAATCAATAAGGACCTTTGTAGGATCCACTCTAGGCTTGAATAGTGCATAAAGCCATCTACACTTTTTGGGGTCTTTTACTATGGCACAATTCTACATTTCATTGTGTTAAACGACACTACCAATTTTGGATAACTCAGTTTATTTTATATGGTTGAAACTTATTTTTGTCTTCTGATTTTGTAATGGCTAAATTCACTTTATGAATTTCTGTCCAGAATATTGTGAAAAAAATCTGTGTCTTATGTGGGCAGCAGAAGGTGTCCAGCCATCCCTTATGGTGATATCATTGCTGGTTTGCCACAGAATCAGGTCTCCTCATAGAGTAGATGCTGTTTATTACCTTGACATTATAAAACAGTCTGTTGGAAAACAGCTCCTTTGCGAATGAATCTTACAAATTAGAGTTATAAAATGATGTTCTGACCTTATTTCTTCCTTGTTAGTGAGTTTGCACTTGGCATTCTATAATCAGGAGGTCTCTGCCACTGTGCCACACTTCTTATCCTCGACCTCCTTTTTTGGGGGGGAGGCTTTTCAAGATAGGGTCTCCCTGTAGCTCCAGCTGTCCTTGTAGACAAGGCCGTCCTCTGTAGACAAGGCTGGCCTTGAACTCACAAAGATCTGCTTGCTTCTGCCTCCCAGCAACTTTGAAACCATTTTTTGCTAAAAACATTAACTCTTTGCTAGGGCCTAAAAGGTAGATCAAAACAGGACAAAGGCTGGTATCTCTGCCTTTGTTATGACTCCATAGCCACATCCTTTACTTTGGGTCACATCTTTGTTCTGCTCTTAGGCATGTTAAGAACTTCTCCTTCCTTTCCAAGGCCCAGAGCACCAAAAGCAACAGGAACAGGGAACATCTTTTTATCACCTTTTAACAATGAGTTCCAGATCCCCAAAGGAGTGCAAAGTCATTCTTCAATACCTATATAGTCACCTTGAATTCCAGGAATAATGGCCTCCAAACACAGGCTCTGCCTGTTCCCTAGATTAAAGCCATAATCCACAATGTGGGAGCTTCACACTACTGCATGAGTAATCATCTCCAGATATCCAGCCAAACCTTCATCAAGAGTTTTATATCTATATATATATATATATATATATATATAGTCTTTTTGCCTTTAGTCCTAGCTGGCCTGGAGCTCAGAATGTATACCAGGTGGGCTTTGAACTCACAGGAATCCACTTGCCTCTGCTGGGATTAAAGGTGTGCACCACCATGTTTGACTTAAAAGATTTATTTTTTTCTATTATGTCTATGTGAGTCCTTGTTGGGGTATGTGCACAGATATGCTGATGCCTGTCTGTGGAAGCCATGGTCATCAGATCTCTTTGGAGCTGGAGTTAGAGGTGGGTGTGAGCCCACATAAAGAGGTGTTGAGAACTGAATTCAGGTTCTCCTCAAGAGCAGAACATGCTCTTAAGTACACAAGCATCTCTCCAGTTTTAATAACTCTTTATTTGAGACTTGAAAGTACATTTTCTTTATTTGAGAATAACCTACATGTCTACAAAATCTTCATGATAGTCACCTCTGGTCCCTCCTTTTCAATTCCTCTACACACAGCCTCCATGTCTCCTTCCTGACTTAATATCCCCTCTTTTTAACCCACTGATTCCAATTCATGGTTTCAGTAAGTGTATGGATGCAGGGACATCCACCAGAATGTGGCCAACCTACCATGGGCTGTTTCCTTGAAGAAAACTGACTTTCCCTCCTTCTGGAGCAACATCCTCAGCTGTACATGTGACTTCATGAGTCTCTCCCCTTCTGTGTTGTAAATTTGACTTTCTTGATCTTGTGCAGGTAACCATAACCACTGTGAGTTTATGTGTTCATTGGCCTGGTCGTATTTGGAAAACACTGTTCTACTGCATTCCTCCCCAAGCTCTACCTCTTATAATCTTTCCACTTCTGAGCCTTGACGGAAAGTATGAGAAATAGATATAGAAAGAACTCTACATCCTACTGAGGAGATACTTGGTACACCATGTTTATTGATGCTCTTTTGATCTCAGCCAGGAAATGGAATTAACCTTCTATTCCTGTCAAGTGATAAATGCATAATGAAAATCTGGTACATAGACACCATAAAATTTTACACAGCAGTAAAGAAAATTGAAATAAATTTGAGGCTCTGCTCATATGAGAAGCTCAAAGGTGAATCAGAGCATTGGACACTTTTCCTCTTCCTTATAATTACAATTAAGCCAATTATTTTTTTATTTTCACTATTACTCTATGTTTAATTTCCAAATCAGTAATGAAATCAAACCTAATAAGGATTTCCACAGGAGGGACATTTGCATAAAGACTTCAATTTTACCTATTTACAGGTATGTCTATATAATCATATATTTTCCTTCAAATTGTCATTCTTTCACATATTTGCATGTCAATCACCCACTGTATTTCTTTTTTGTAAATTTTTATTGAAGTTTTGTGTAGTTCACAAAGGCAGGCCATCTTAATCATCTCTACGTCCCCATTCCCATTAGCCCCACCACATAACCCTCCCACGGCATTTCATGTTAAGGCCTATCAAGCCAAGTTAGTGTCCCCAGAGTTCCCATCTACTGAGGTCTATTGGACTGTCTAGATCCCTTCCTTTGACAAAATCATCTCTTCCTCATCCCCTCATCCAGCAGTAATCAACTACCAGTGATTTTTGGCTAAGATTGGGGCCTGCTGGCCATTTCCACCGTTCTATGGTGGGTTTTTGTGCACTTGAGTTTCCACAGTTCTATGGTGGGTGTTGTGCATGTTGACACCATTGCTGTAGGTTCATATGAATTTGGTCCCAGGAAACTGTAATACTTGATTTCCATGTGCTCATGCACCTCCTACATTGGGTCTTAAAATCTTTCCATCCCCACTCTGCAATAGTCCTTGAGCCCTGCTGGGTGAAGTTTAACACAGAAGCCCTGTGCAAGCACTGACATGCTGCATACTGGCTGTACATTCTCTATGCTTTAGCCATTGGTGGTCTTTTGTAACATACATTTTTTATTGACTTTTTCTGTATTTCATTCAGAACATCTCAATCAATCTTAATCATCTTTATACCCCCTCCCCCACTGGCACCCTCCCACAGCTCCCCACTGGAATTCCATCTATGTCCTTTTGTGTTCATGGCCCTCTGTTGCATGAGAGTTGAGAGATGCATTACTATTCTCTCTGCTCCTTGTCCCATTAAGTTCTGTGAGCCTTAGGTGGAGAGGTTCTATTGTAGATGTGTCACTTAGGGTTGTCCAGTTCGCAGGTAATCTCTATGTGTGACCAGTTGTGGAGCTTCTTTGATGAGTGGTGACTGGAATACTTGTCTGTAAATATAAGGATCAATATTTAGCACAGACTAAGAAATTGCATTTGTCTAGGAGTTTTCTAGTCCTTTACTTAGTGATTTTGTGTTAAATGTGATGTCTCACATTTGGTCTTGGGCATGTCCGTGTGACACTTTCTGATTCATTTGTTTCTACTAATATTTATTTTTATGCATCATGCATATTTCTCTAGAATTTGAATATTATCCACCTTGATAATTTTCAGTAACTTAGAAATAGTATCTGATATACATTTGAAAAGTTTTCTTGCAGTTTTGTCACTTTTTTTTTAGTTTGCTCCTGTTGTTTTTGTCATGAAATAATTTTTGTAACACAAAATTGTAAATTTCTCTTTAAATGGCATTGGGTATTTATGTAATACTTAGAAAGCTTTTCCTTACCTGAGTTCCTCTCCCAAAAGGCATAAAATTCATTTGCTCTATGCTATTTTATAAAACATGGTCAACAATTTAAAATATAAAAGCATAAAGCAAAGGATAGTGAACATTAAGGAGAAAATTTTGATTGGAATAATGGATCAGGGAATTTATAGTGCCCACAAGTACTTTTATCTGGATTATATTACATGTAGGATTCAATTTCCAATAAGTAACTGATCCTGTTTGCTTTTAGCTACTTCTCAAAAGAAAAAGGAAAAAATACTGTGACTGATAGTCATAATTTCCATGTTTCTCATATGTTAGTTGCCTACAGTTCACTAAAACGAAATAGTTTTTGTGTATAGAAATTTAGTCATAATGTGCTTTTTCTTAATATTGGCCTTTCACATATGACAAATCCATAATTACATCTGACCTATTCTACAGTTTCTTCAATTATACAATATTTGTTTTTGCTAAATTGTTTTGCTATTTTTCTTCTCTTCAGCAATCTAAGCCTTCCACAAATCAACACATCTCTGAACATGTTTCTTTTGGGGGGGGGCGTCTTTTCCAGTCAGGGTCTCCCTGTAGCCCCCAGCTGTCCTGGGAGACCAAGCTGGCCATGAACTCGCAGAGATCTGCATGCCTCTGCCTCCCTAGTGCTAGGATTAAAGGTGTGTACCACCATGCCCAGCAGTTCCAGCTTCTTTTAATGAAGTCTATACTGCCTAATTTAATAAAATGAACTTTATTTAGCATGAATTTATTGAAATTGTATAGAACTAGTATATCACTTAGCATTTATATTTTGTATGTAACATTTTTTGTGTGCATGTCTTTTGAGACAGGGTCTCCCTATAGCCCCAGCTAGCCTGGAACTCACTCTGTAGACCAGGCTGGCCTTGAACTCACAGGGATCCGCCTGCCTCTACCTCCCAAGTGCTAGGATTAAAGGCATGCGCCAACACACCTGGATTTATATGTAACATTTTAAACATAAGCTGAACTATATTTGTAATTTTTTTTTGTCTTTTTGAGACAGGGTCTCCCTGTGGCCCCAGCTGTCCTGGAACTTGCTCTGTAGACCAGGCTGGTCTCGAACTCACAAAGATCCACCTGCCTCTGCCTCCCAAGTGCTAGGATTAAAGGTGTGCGCAACCACGCCTGGCTTATATTTGTAATTTTAATTTAAAAGTTTAATTTAACAATACATATAGCCACACAATGAAGAAAAATAATCATTTAAGGCAAACAGAAGGCTTTATCATTCTTTTTTGGTTGACTAAGAACAATTCTTGAAACTATGGTGTCAATTAATACAGTAATCTCTTTATTCCAGGACAAAGAATTAGATCCAGAGAAACTCTTGGAAACCTAAATTAATCCAACTGCCACAAGGTCCAAGACTTTTCTTAGCAGTTGCTAGCAAAATATAGTCTTTGTCATAGATAAAAATGTGAAAAAATTTACCTTAGAAATCAATGAGAGCCATATTGCATCCAAGAGTATAAATAATTGGCAAGTGTGCATCCAGGGCTGAGGCGGATTAAGTGAAACACAGAAAATATTGTTTCAAAGTCAGTATTACTTCCAGAGGGCTCTTGTCTATTTCTTTTGCACTCGGTTTTACAAAATTGGGCACTGAATTATTACAAAAATCTTTTTGTACTGAACTGTATCATCAGGTGTTGAGTTTTTAACTTAATATTGTTGAATATTTATTAAGCACCAGAACATGATTTTTTCTGAAGCATACTTTGCAATTAATATGTAGTGTACCATTTGAGCATTTGTAGAATAAAATATTATCACAAAGATAATAGATTTACAAAAGTAACTTTCCAAAAATTGAATAGGAAGGTAAGCCTTTACCTAACTAAGCTTTTAGTTGAGAGACTGTTAAAATGCTATCTTTCCAAATTTACTGATACTACTTAAAGTTAAATAGCAGATTACTATGCGTTTTCTAAAATATATATCATTTTTAAAACTTCCTAATCTTTCTACCAATATAAAGTCATTGGTGTATTTAGTATTCATTGATTCGACAACACCTAAACTTTTGCTTTCAGAAAAGTTTTTAACTTGATTTATGACTCAAAGACAGCACAATGAATGCTATCAAAAAGCTCAATATCAATGACTTCTAATACTAACTGAAGGCTGTCAAGACAGAACTATGCATCCTGTGATTAGTATGTTGTTTTTCCAGTTAAGGATAATCTTTTTTCATTCTTCTTCCTCCCTGTGCAGTTTAAGCCAGGCACAAACACCAAAGAATTTCTTTCTAAACACTAGGAATAGCTTCCTTAGAGACATTAATGTCTTTTCTGTTTCAGAACTATATATATATATATATATATATATATATTATACTATATATATGTTATTTGCAGAAATTTCAAGAGTAATTAACTGGCAAGAGAAAATATGTCACGATTGTTAGAGAAGTCTTTCATCAAAACACTTTTTCTTACCCAAATTCTACTCTCTGCTATAAATGCTTTGTCAGAAAGATATTGCTTTGGTGTTTGCTACTGAAGTTATAGATGTCTCATTAAAAAATGCATGATTAAAAATTCAAGTAAGTTACAGATTTTTCTGAGACTCTAAGTTAGGATGAACGAGAACAGAAAATCCAGGAATCCTTCAATAGGATCAGAAAATAGATTGTATAAAGCTCAAACACTCTAATCTTCCTCTAGTATTGTGGTGAGCTAGGAACCTGGAATAAACTCTGGCTTCCCGCCAAAAACATTTTAATCCTCCTAAAGTGATTAATTTTTATACATGAAAGAAACCAGGAAGCATGACTTCTAGCCTTGGAAACATACTGTGGAAGCACAGAAACTCCTACACATTTTAAATTGAACTTGGTAGGATTCTGAAAAGAGATATATCAATGACAAAGATTGAATCTCTTAGAAGAATGTGGATGGCATGAGAGGGAATGGACAGCTAAGGAAATGTGCCACTGAAAGGGGATTACTGCTTTAATTTAAATTCATTGTGTCCTGAATCATACCGTTTCAGTTGCTAAGCAATGCAGACTTCTTTGTGAATATCAGTGAGGCATTAGGACCAGATCTTCCTAGTTTCTTTTTTAAGTTTTCTATGCAACCACCCAATTCCTATAGACATAAGGAACAGTACTAAAATTTAAAAGCCTAAAGACCAACAATAGATATAAATACTACATGAGGGCTGGAGCGATGGCGCTAGCGGTTAGGAGCGCCACCGCTCTTGCAGAGGACCCGGTTCGATCCCAGCCCACATGGCTCCGAAGCGTCTGAACTCCATTCCAGGAGACGCTTCAGTTCCAGGGGCATCGAGACCCCTTCTGAACTTCCACGGCATTGCACGACACGGGTGCACAGACCTGCATGCAACACGTCATGCACACCAATACCGAAATAAATAAAAAAGATAAATAATAAATAAATAAATAAATAAACATACTACATGAATGGCATTTTGTCCTGTGAACCTATCTTGAGTCTTCTGAGTGCATTCTTGGAAATGACTTAGCTGGAATAAATGAAGTCCTTTTCATGATATGAAATACTTTTATTACAGAGATTAAAAATAGAAAATAAAATAAAGCATTTAAATGAGAATTAGGCTTTTGTCCTAACATTCAATTCTTTTCAATAATATACTTAAAATGGAATAATATAGATCCTAAATCTTAGTTACCATTTTGTAGTTTCTTTTTTGTTTTCTCTTCCGAGTATCAGAACTTTACTCCTTTGCTTCGCTACAAATACATCAAGTCTGTCTTTTTACTATGATCTTTTGTTATATTTTTGTGTGGCAAACATATATGTGAATATGTATATACTATATATTATATATATATATATATATATGCATGGACATTCCTATGTGTAAATGTAAGCAGGAGTATGCTCTATGCACGTTGGCTATACAGCCTTGCCTTTCAACTTGTTTAACAAGATCTTTTTGTCACTTTGCAGGTCAAGCTAGTTGGCCTGTGAGCTTGTGGGAACTCCCTTGTCTCTGACTCCTATCTTGCTGCAGGATTGCTGGGATCACAGAGTCACTCTACCATGCTCAGTGATTCAAACTCCATCCTCATGTTGAACAGAAAACACTTGAAACACTGAGCTATGCTCTAGGTCCACTAAGGAATTAATATCACCCTTTACTCTTGAAGCTCTGATTCAACCCTTGGATAAACTTTAGATATTGTAGATAATATGCCCTCATTTTCTTTTAATTAAATGAAGATTTCTAACTCAGAGTTAATCTAAAGAGCAGGTGGGTACAATCTTTTCACATTGTGATATGACATTGTTGTCTATAAACTCCAAGCTTATGAACTGTTCGACCAAGTTCCAAAAAATAATTCACTTTGTTCATTTTGGGGACTCCCTGTAGCCCCAGCTCTCCTGAACTGGGTAGACCAGGCTGACCTTAAACCTACAGAGGTTTTTGGAGTGGAAGTAGGAAAATAAGTCTAATGTTTCCAATAAGTTTTCTTTAAGTTGGTCATAAAGGACTCTATACCTATAGTGAAAAATGAGAAGTTAAATCCAAGATATGTCTGTATCTGTCTGAGTATCCTTTCCACTGGTAAGAAACTTTTGTAACTTACTTCCCTGAGAAAAGCAAATATGATTTTTATGTTTATTTATTTATTATATATTTTCAGATTCCTACTAAAATAAAAAAGAATAGTATGTCAAAAAAAATAATTCACAAGAATCCTCAAGTAATATTATAATTGGACATTTCTGGAGGTATATAAATTACCCAGGACAATGTCAACCACAAAGTAAATTGCACAAGATTATTTTCAGCATCAAGTTTTAGAGAATGGGATTTGTATCTGTAAACAAAATGCAGTGTAACATCTGGTATTCTAAGAACATGAACTAATAACATAAAGTGTTCTTTGTGTCAACTGTGTTAAGTGTATTTGATATTTAGATTCTTTGGAAACAAAATATATTTGTCTAAGTCAAACATGAAGTTAAAGAGTAATTAGATTTTCCTTGATTGGGTGTTTTATGAGGAGAAAACATCACAGAAGCTCTTGGGAGCTATTTACTATGATCCATGTCAATAATGACATACAGATTACCTCATTTTATCTTTTTCCCCAGATACATAAAATGTATTGACAATACACTTATTAGGTAATATCACTCAAGGTTTCAAGGGTTAAAAAACTTACCCAAAGTCAGAGAAAATAAATGGGAATATTTTATTTTATTTTATTTTATTTATCATGAAGTAATTTTTTAATTGATTGATTATTTGTGTATTTCATACATTATCTTTCAGTCCCATTTAGACACATCCCCTTCTCCTTTCTCCCCTACCCTACCCCAGTTCATGCCTTCAGCCATGCATGTCTTGCATCTTTCAGTCTTTTTTTTTCACATAAATTTATTTATTTATTTATTTTTAACAAATCTAGACCTGTGTTCCCGCCCATTCCCCCACCCCGCCAGAGCTCATACATTCTGCCAAACATGTGGATGCCAGTGCCAATTACCCAGTTGTAAGTATTTCTTGTGTAGGGCCCCCTGAGCTTTTGTACAAAGCAGTTGGGCGTAATCCATTTTGGAAACAACAACAACAACAGAAAAGACTGCATCAAAGAACTGACTGAAACAGTGAACTTCTACTCAAAACAGTCAACTTCCCCATGGAAAATATTGAGAAAGACTAAGAGATGAAAAACATGTTTGGCAGAATGCAGGAATATTTTATGTTAAATATGAATTTGTTTACCTTGAAAATTTGTGTGCCTAGTTACTAGGAGTGATGTTTATAAATATTCACATGAAATAGAAAATACTTAATGATTTTAGTGACCTGTGTCACAATCAAATTTTATATATTTGAACTCTTAAGGACTCGCAAAATTAATTTTGTGCACTTTTTTCATAAATGGAATACTGTATTTAACAGAGAATAGAACTTGCCAAGTTTGTAGAATAATTGTTAAATATACTGACTTTTTTCTCAGTAAAACATATTTGTAGGGCTGGAGAGATGGCCTAGCGGTTAAGAGCGCCGACCGCTCTTGCAGAGGACCCGGGTTCGATCCCCAGCACCCACATGGCGGCTGAGAACCGTCTGAAGCTCCAAATCCAGGAGAACTCCAGTTCCAGGGGAATCCGAGACCCTCTTCTGAACTCCGCGGCGTTGCACGACACGGGTGCACAGACTTGCATGCAGACAGTACATTCATACACATACAGAAATAAATAAAAATGAATAAAAAAAAATTAAAAAAAAACATATTTGTAAATGAGAGAAAGAATATTTCAAATGTGGATTCAGTTTTTATTTTAGTATATGAGAAGCAGTGCATTACTAAGTTAAACAGATTCTTAGTCTGTGCCTAAAAACTAATTCTAAACTTGACAATTTTAGAAAATTTGGATAATGCTTTGATATTACTTATATAAAATATCAAGTATATGTTCATTATGTTCAACATTTAATCCCCTATATAATTGGATAATAGTTAAAATAGGCCAGTATGAAATGAAGAGTAAATCCTCAAGTCTCATTTGAACAATTCAATTCTAACTTTCCTCCCATATAAAAAACATGAAGTTATTAACAAGCATAACTCCTAAGCTGATTAATGTATCACAGATACTTATTTTTCTGGTTTGTGAAGGCTAAGGAAGAAAACTGATCAAAAAGATATTTTTCAGTTTAAAATTTCATACTGGAAGCTTTTCACTCTACATGGAAATGGATTTTATTAAGACATCTTTGTTCACCTTTTGCCCTCACCTTTCTTTCTTTCCTCATGCTGTTACTGCTTAGCTTTTTTATTCACTTTTGATTCATTTATGTATACAGAATCTAGGATCCACATATGATGGAAACATGATATATGCCTATTTCACTTAACACGATGATGCCCTCCAGTTGCATCCATTTTCCTTTAAATGGCATGATTTCATTCTTTTTATGTGCCTCACTTCATTTATCCATTCATCTCTTGACAAATATCTGTGCTGATTCTGTACCTTGGGTATTATGACCACTGCTGAAATAAACACAGATGTGATGGACATACACAGGTGATAAGGAAGCTTTGAGTCCTGTGTGCAGATAACCAGGGGCTGTATAGCTGGGTAATATGAAAGTTCAGTTTTATTTTTTATATATTTTAGTTGATTTTTCTTCAATAATTTCATATACGTATATACTCCATTATGATTACTCTCACACTCTCACTGTCTTGTCTCCCTTCTACCCCAACAACCCTTTCCTCCCACTTAACTCCCCATTCCCTACAAGTCTCTGACCCACATCCTTGTCTTTTTGTCTTGTTTTGTGGTGCATTTTCCTTAACCAGAAACATCTATTTGATCACTGTATTGGGACAATCAATGGAAGCCTGGTGGGATCACCAGTGGTTAAACTACTGAAGGCATTGTATGCTTAGTACCAGATAATTACGTGATGGAAGGAGAGAGAGAGAGAGAGAGAGAGAGAGAGAGAGAGAGAGAGAGAGAGAGAGAGAGAGGCCTACGCAGCAGTTCTGCATGCAAATAAAGAGGAGGAAAATACAAACTTAAATAAGAGATAGAGGAAGGGAGAGATGAACAGAGGAAGAGAGAAAGAAAAAGAATTACTAAATCACATCAACACTAGCCTCACTGCTAAGATGTCAACTCTCACCAAAGACATTTCTTTATACAGCAGATGGCTATAAACACAGAAACCCACAATTGGCTAATGTGCAGAGAAGAGGTCACCAAGTGCATGTACATGTGTTGGAGAGCTACTTAAGTCCTCTGCCTCACAAGGTTCAGGGATTACTGTGGAAGTGGAGGCAGAAAGATTATAAGAGTAGGAGGATGACTGCACTGAAAGTCCTCCAGAACGTTTTTGAGAATTCAAAAATGATTTGATAAAGCATCTCCCCCACATTCTCTCTCCCTATTTCTCTCCACATTCATTTTTCTCCTAACTTCATGTCTTTTCTTTAAAATCAGTTTAGTTCTGTGTGTACGTGTATGGACTAAGATCATACTGAATCATGGGTACTCTTTCAGATGCTCTATTACTGGTGAAATCTTTCTGTTCCTCCCTGGGTAACTACCAATTACCAATAGCATCTCAGGTGTTGGATACAGCTTCATTGGAGTTTACCCCATTCGTGTGGGGATTTTGGCTATTGTGATCTTGTACAGGTCTTGTGGATGCAGACCCAACCACCAAGAGCCTTGGGAGGTGCTGTAGTCTGGGATGGGATATTCAGGCTTATAGCTCTGCTCACATAGAGGACGTGAGCATCTGAAAAAAAAAAAAAAAAAAAAAACTCGTTTCACATCCCTGTTCTCTGGAATGCCAGGTGGGCACTCTGCTGGCCTTAAAATTCCTTTGATCTGTGGATTAGCATCCTAGGAGAAGCCTCTACCTGCCACATGTTAATGTCAAAATTATTCTATTTGCTCTTATCCCTTTTCACATGTTATTGTTAAGTGATTTTTTTACACTCTCTGTGAAGTTTTATAAAGTTGTGTTTCTCCTGAAAGGTTGTTCTCCCCTCACTCCTTTGATATGAACACAATTTTTTAATCTCTACCAACTGCCTTTCAATATATATAATATATATATATATAATATAAATAATTATATACACACGATGTGTGTGTGTGTGTAATGAGCCTGTATAAAGAATGAGAGCAGCTTCTACCTACCTCTCTAGCTCTCTATCCCTCTAACACCCTCGCCCCTTTAATAAATAAGCCTTTACTAAGAGAACCTGTCTGTAGAAATCCTTTCAGGTAAACAGAGGCTCAGTGGCCTGAGCCTTTCAAGGGAACTCTGCCTGAGTTAGGTACCCCCAATCCACTATCTCCCCAGCCATTCACAGAGGTCAGGAGTGGAAAATGGAGCTCCCTCAGGAAGTAACAGCCAATGTCTTGCTGTAGGTACCCACTACTTCTTACTCTGAAAATACTTCTACCTCCACTTCCACTTAGAATTGAGCACTCTGTAGTTTCTTATTCTCTCCATACTGGGTAATTGTGAGTCTCTGTATTAATTTGTCATATACTGCAAAAGGAAGCTTATCTGATGAAAGATAAGATACTCAGTAATCTATGGGTACAAAGCTAAGAACTTAGGAGGCAATTTAAGACCATGCCTATCCTTAAGGCCTATGACCTAGCCATTCAGTAGCTTTGGTCTTAAGTATCACTACCAAGCATGATTTCTCTCCTGTTATAAGGGATTCTGCAGCATTAGAAGAGCTCTTTTATTTTTGCCTTTTATGATGTTGTATTAAAAATATTCCATGTTTAATGTTCTGGACATTTACATATTAAATTTAAAATAATTTTACTCATTTATGAAAAACATAAAAATAAAATCATTAATAGCAAAACCTAAACAATTATAGAACCTGTAGTACATCTTATTGGTACTGTGTGGAATCAAAAGATCAATGTAGGAATTCCTGTTTTAATGAAACTGTCTCATGATTTTTAGATACCTATGTTACATTATTTATTTTATATCAACTTAAATTTTCTAGGCAATGCCATTTGTTTTCATAATCTATGTTGTATACCTATGGATTGTATTTTATGTAAAAATTTAAAAAATGTTGATGCTACTGCACATGCTTTTGTGCTCTTATTGTCAATTTATGGTTGCTGATAGTACATATTAATGCAAGTCATTTTGCTTTTCTTTTCTATCCTATAATGTTTCTATACTCACAGATTAATTCTACCAACCTTTCCAGAAAGGCCTATCAAATTTTCTTCATGATCTTTGCAAACAAAGTTCCTCTTCTCCATTTTAAATTTGGATGCTTTTTCAATCTTAACATTATTTTGTCAGATGACATGGAGTACAACACCTAGTACTAGTAAGTGGAATTCATTAATTGTAAGGAAGTGATCAGATTGCTAAAATTTGACAGAAGATTAAGCATTTTGTGAAAGGTGACACATGGATGGAATCAGAGCACATGAGAAGATGCTGGTGTTTCTAGGAACTGAGGAAATATAAGTTGCTGCCAAAATGAGTTGTCATTATGTGCCTAATAGAATGACTAAGACTAAAAGAACTGACTGTGCCCTGTATGGTCAAGGATGTAGAGAGAATGTAAATCTTATAAACTGCCAAAATGGCTCAATCACTTGGCAAAAATCTGCCATTTAGAAAAATGAAAACTCAGCCCTCCTATGTTTTGGAACTCCCATTACAAAGCCTGCAGGGACTTAAGGAAGAAAGGAATAATTAGATATTTGAATAGGTCGGTGCCTTTCTCCGTAGGAACCAATGAAGGCTGCTGACCAAACATCATTTCAAATGATGCTAATTTATTTTTGTAATAGGACCATCTAATCCTAAAAAGAACTGTAGGGAGCAACTCAGACCACGCCTTTCCAGTTTCTGCCCAGAATTTGGTCAATGTTTCCTCTTTCTATAATAGTCCTGTTAGCTCTCTCTACATGTCCTGAACTTTGGGACTCTGGAAATAGTGTAATTTCCACTGTATTCCCAGAGCAGTAGCCACTCAATTTTATAATTTGTCATTGAAGGCCAGCCCATTGTCAGACCTTAGAGAGAAATGAAGACTAAATCTGGGGCTAATCACTTAGGCAGGGCCTGGGCTTGGAGATCTAAAGATAGTGCCTACCACCCTTCTCTTCAGGTCAAAAGCCTACCTCATCTCAGGCAGCTGATGCAACTTCCCTTCCTGATGTCACCAGTCACAACAAGAGCACATTCCTCTGGGACAGGGTCTAGGAATTTAGACAGATTAGCCACAGGTCTTTTCCAGGGTCACAAAGTTCCGGTCAGCATGCCTTGGCCACCTCCTGATATTCATCCTGGAACAGTTGAGAGTGTTTGGCAATGACAGGTAGTCCTAATGCTGAGTGACATTAACTCCTCCTTAAGTTTTTGGAAGGCCTCTTTTTCTTTTTCCTTCCAGCTCAGGGCACAACTCCCTCCTAAAATCTGATATACTATCTTGGCTATATCTGCAAAGCTGGGTATCCAAAGTTTACAGTATCTAATTATCCCAGGAATTCTCTCACTTGCCTCTTGTCATGTGCTTCAAGGAATATTCTGGATAGTTTGGATCCTTCTCAGGATCCTGCTACTTACCTTTAGGCAGTATCCTAGATAAATTACCTGGTTGGCACACAACTGGGCTTTTTGGAGGACCTAAGGTAACCCAGTTATTGGAGTGTTTTGAAGAGTCCTTCCATGGCGTGTCTGCACTTGTTCTGGGTGTGGGCAAAGATATCATACACATACTCTAACAGGGTGATTTTCAGGTACCTTTGACAGTATTCACGGAAATCTGTGCTGAGAGCTTCATCAAATAGGGTGGGAAATTCATGACTCTTTTCAGTACCCAAGTTCAGGTCAAGTGGCCACTAATCCCTACCTTCTTTGGGGTCTTTCCATTTGAAGGCAAATATGGGATGACTCACAGTTCCCAGAAGTAAAGAGAAAAAAATCATCTTTTAAATTTAAGATGGTGTGCACAATTTTGTTAGTGTCTACTAAACTGAGAAGGGTTTAGGTGCTTGGTACGGCTTGATGAATAACTTCCATTCTCTTATTAACTTCCCTTAAGTCCTGAACAAAGCAATAGTATTTGGTGCCTGGTTTAATGACTGGAAGTAGAGGAGTATTCCATGAGGAATGGCAGGGAACTAGAATATTGGTGTCTCTAAGGCTGTAAATATGCTTTGTGACATCAGCCTTAGATTCTCTTGGGATTGGGTATTGTTTACTCTCATCAGAGATGCAGAATTCAGGAGTTGAACTGGCTGTCCCTGATGGGGAAGGGAGAGGAAGAAAGGACTTGGAGCACAGGTAAACTGGACAGGTCAAAGGAGACCTGGGAGTTGGCCACAAGTGACCGAAAAACTCATTTATTGGCAGGAGATTAAGGTCTTATATAGTAGCTAATCTAAGAGAATTTTGCATTAGTTTCATGAGGAGGGAGTTTCATGTTCCCAGTACTTTGGGACTGTTTTCCATTATTCTGTATTCATCTGACAAAGGGTTAAGTTAACAGAATACCTGCATGTGGGTTCTTTAGATCCAGAGTGGACTCATTTTCTTTTTTCTTTTTTTTTTTATTTAATTTTTATTGATGCTTTGTGCATTTCATACATCATTTTCCAATTCAGATCAGACATATTTCCCTTTCCCTTCCCCCCCACCCCCTCCCCATCCCAGATAATTCATTCTTCCATAACTGTCCTGCATCTTTCTCTCAGTTTTTTTTTTTTTCATTTTTTAGCTATAAGTGATAATCCATGAGTACAAGCATCCTTCATGCAAAACCAATTGGCAGGCTGTTGTGCCCAAACCCCCACAGCCCCACCATCCAGTGGGGGGTGACAGGTTGTTTGTTCAATCAAGTTGATCAAATGAGTGTCCAGACTACATCGCTGTAGTTTCACCATTCACCCCAATCACAGCCTTTACATTCTACCACGCCCCCTCTTCCGCAGATTGTTCCCTAGGCTTAGAAAAGGGGCACAGGTGGATGAGAAGTAAAACAGTCCACTCTCTCTGGAGCTGTTGACTTGGACTCTGGTCAATTCTGGCTGTTTCCTTTCATGGGCTGACAGTTTGTCCAGGAGTAACCTTTCGATCCTACTAATGAAGCACAAGCAATTAGATATATTGGTATTTAAGCAGCACTAATAGTTATGGTAGGTTACTTTGGCATAGACACATATGTTTGGATGATATGTTAATCCATGAATTACATTTTCCCCCCTGTTAAATATGACAGGGTCTTACTGTGGCTTATAACATCTCCTAACCTGCAGAGGATGTAAGCTTGTGGTATCAGCCATGGGTTATTCCTCCAAGGAGAGAGCCAATAGCCAATTAGATTTGGGATATACAGGCACATGGCTGCCTCTGCTGCACAGTATTTCCAGGCAGGTGAGGTGTAGCTGGTGCTGACGGTGGGGTCTTGCTTGACTCAGGGAGACCCATATTTGCTTTATTGGTTTAGCGGCCTTTGGTAACACTCTCTGGCATTCCAGAGGCCATCTGTACACTTGTATGTGTGGTCTCAATACATCCCTCCCATGTTAATGTCAGGTCTTCAGCAGCAGGGTCTTATCGCCTCTCCTTCTGCAGGTATCCCAACTTAGAGGCAAGGAGCCCTTACCTTTTGTGGGGCCTTGGATCCCCTGGCCAACATCTCCCTGGTAGAACAATCCATTGCTGATGTCAGAGCTCCTGGATTAATATACTTTGCCTAAGTGCATAGCCCAAGGACTTTAGTATTATATTTGGTTCTGAACAGAGTATAATCCTTTTCACAGTTCTTATGTCTATTAGTCAATTAAAGAAGGCATTTTTACTGGTTTTATAAGAGATTGCCTCTATAATAGTTGTCTCCAATTTACAGTTGGAGAACAACCTCATCATCGTCATATTTCTCCTTGTTCTATGGGGGGGAAGGCAAGAAAGTCTCTCATATCAAAACCTTTGTGGCACCTAGAAGGTATAAGTTTCATTAGGACTCATTATAAATAGTTGTTACATGTAGGATCCACAGAGGGGTTCGATGTTTATGGCAATCTGAGGCTTTTCTTCCTTTCAGTGTTCACACGGGTCAACCTTTCAGTTGCCACTTTTTGGTACATCCTACTCAATGCAAAGCTGTATCTTTTCTTTCTCAGCCGTTAAGTTGGTGACATTTTGTCCTGTTGGAACAAACAAATCTTCATTTTCAATGAACATAATGGCAGCAACAAGCTTCCTCAATAATTCTTTGCCAGTCAGGGGATATGGAAAATTTGGCATAACAAGAACAGAATAACTTCCAGTAACTTGTCCTAGATTTACTTCTCATGTGATTGTCCAAGCATATTTTCCAGTCCCCATGGCCCCTTAATTTTTGTTTTTCTTCTTGTAAGTGCACCCAGGGTTTGGGTGAGTAGTTAATGGTTATGGTGGTTTGAATGAGTGTCCCCCATAGACCGTAAGTATTCAGACATTTGTCTCCAGTTGGTGGCACTGTTTTTGGAGGTCTTAGAAGGTGTGGCCATGCTAGAGGAAGTACGTTATTGGGGGCAGGCTTAGTGAGTTTAACAAGCCTTGTGGTCTCCAGTTGCTCTCTCTGCTTCCTGTGCTCATTGCGAGATGTGACCCTCGGTTTGTTGCTCCAGTCTCCAGCCGCCATGCCTCCCACCACAATGGACTCTAATTCCCTGGAACCGTCAATCATAAGCTCAAATAAACTCTTCCTTTTATAAGTTCCTTGGTCATGGTGTTTTATCGCAGCAACAGAAAAGTGACTAATACAATGGGCTACACAAGTATCCATCAGGAACCAGAGAGTCTTGTCCCCAACTTTTTCAGGGACCATGGACTCCTGGGGCTTATTGGTATGGGGCCTTAGCCCCATCCGTCTGTGCCTGTAAGACTGAAGACTTCTCTTTATTTTTCATGCTTATGTTGTGGAAACTCATTCTTCCAAGATGCTTTCTCCTTATATGCACACTAGTCCTTTTCTAGCCTGGCTCAAGCCTGATTCAGTTGCCTGGGGTAGTTTCAGTGTCTATTTTCTCCTTCCATGAAAGCACACCCCATTATTCTAGTCAGTACCTTGCCTTTCTTTTCATCAATGTCCTTATTGTTGAGGAGCTTCTGAGCTATTTCTAAAGGCTGTGACCTGTTTCAAATTACCCTAGTTTCTGTAACTTCCTAAGGATCTGAGGCGGACTGGGTCACGAGGCCAATATTAATTACCCACTGGTTTTGCAGGACTGGATCAATCAGGGTAAATTCCAGGTAACCATTCTAGAGATGCTCCAGAAACACAAAATAAGAATCCTTATTGCTCTGAATAATCTTGGATACCTTGGAGGCATTAATTGACTTTCTGGCTGCTGCTCTCTTTCTGGTCAGTTGGGCATGAAGATGGGTGTCTAATGCTCCATTACCTTGCCGTTGGGGTCCCAAGTTGATAGAGTCGAGGACAAGATCCCTGTGATCCAACAATCAGCATCCTCTCCAGTTGCCCCAGTGCCTGCTGTGGTTTCTCTGGCTTCATTCATGATTTTAACCCTTTCCTTACACTAAAAAGAGTGCCTAGAAGCTACCTATAATCAGCCTGTGTGGGCTCCTGACCAAAGAAAGCAGTTTCCAATTTACTGATAAGGGTCTGGAGTTTCGTAGGGCAGTGGGTTTCCCAGGTGTCTGTGTGCATGGGTCATTGCCCTCTCGGCATATGTAAAGTTGTTTCACTCATGCACCAGGCCAGAGGCAGGGGGGATGGAGAGGAAGGAAGGACTTGGTGTACAGGTAAACTGGACAGGTCAAAGGAGAACTGGGAGTTGGCCTCAAGGGACCGAAAAACTGGTTTATTGGTAGGAGATTAAGGTCTTATATAGTAGCAATTGGCAGACTTCTGGCAAGAATGGGGTTGTGGGGGGTGCATGGGAAATTTACAGTGCACTTTCTACAAAAGCTTTGCTTATTCTAGTTTGCAGAGGCTCCAGTTGGTTCAAACCAAGATGTGCTCTTTAGAAACAGGTCCAGGAATGTGATCCCTTTTACCAAACCCCCAAAGGGGCTTCAGGGTTGATGATTGTCCATCAGCAATCAGAGGCAAGCCCGGCTCCCCAGCCTTTGCAAGGTTGTCAGGGAAAAAGCCTTCTCCCTTATTGCTTCAGCCAAATTGAATATTGGGTCCTACAGTGTTTATCAGAGAAAAGGGGATTTTGAATTTTCCAGTTATACAAATCACTGGTTGAAAAGGGAACATAGACCATAAAGGGGGATCTGTGGGCTCCCTTGTGCATAGGGGATCCACTCAGTAGTACTTCCCTAAGTGGAAGAGTGGCTATAGGAGAGGAGAGGCCAGACTGGGGTGGGGTAAAATCCACCTGCTCTGAGTATTACGGGTGAAACAGGGTTAGGGACAGGTAGGGATTGGGGGCTGCAAGGACAGCAGAGGTGCCCAGACACAGTTGGATCCTGTACTGGTTGGGTTTGAACACTGTAGGGGCCAGAACTGAAGGCTCAAGCTTCTTACTTACAGGCCTGGTAACTATAACATTGGAGGCCTGTTTCAAATCATGAAAGTTCTGTAGCATGCAGTCTGGAAGGGGGCTGGCTGCTGTAAGGTGGGCAGTCCTCTGAAAGGAACAGACTTTTGATGCTGAAGCTTTTCTCAAACCTAAGAGGTACTGCTTCTCTAAGGGAGGAGTCAGAGATCCAGTGACTCTTCTGGCTTGCATAGAGGGAGGGGCTAAGGGCAAAGCCAAGCTTCAGGGCACAATGCTCACTGGGAACACATGCAGAGAACTCTCGGAGCTGACAGTACCATGTTGGGGGTGGAACGAGGGGCATATAAAAGTCAGCCACATGGGGGCTGGCATTCTCTTGTCATTTGGTTATCATGGGCAGAGGTTACTGGATTCATGTCAGGAGTGGGCAGTCATGGGGGAAAAGAAAATCACTGCTTGGCTAATAAGTGATATAGTACACCTATCACCTGTAGTCAAGCCTGAATAAACTCTTTAGTCTCCCCAAAATTAAATTAGTGTCTGCTCTTTGATTTTCCTGGAAACCAGATAGCAGCAGAGGCAGGACACCACATGTGTATCTCCTATTAGAAATCTCTGAAACAAACTGCTGACTAGCAGGATTATGCAAAAGTAAGGACTCAGGAAAAGTGATAGAATTCTACCCTTTATGGGGCAAGAAAATAGTAACTGAAATAAAGCTGGAGGAAATTGCAGAGGTAACCCTGGCAGTGTGGATTGTCTGTATAATGTTGGCAAGTATAGCAGCAGCAGTACAGATTGTGCAATGAACTTTAAAATGTGGAACTAGAGTGAAGTATATAGGTGAATAGGGTCAGTGAGAAAAATTCCAGGCTGGTCATCAACTTCTAAGTGGTACAAAGTAACATGTTAATTGGCCAGTGGGGTCTACCACATGAATATGGGGATTTTTTTTATTTTTTTTATTAATTTTATTTATTTCTGTATGTGTATGAATGTACTGCCTGCATGCAAGTCTGTGCACCCGTGTCGTGCAATGCCGCGGAGGTCAGAAGAGGGTCTCAGATTCCCCTGGAGCTGGAGTTCTCCTGGAATTGGAGTTTCAGACGGCTCTCGGCCGCCATGTGGGTGCTGGGGATCGAACCCAGGTCCTCTGTAAGAGCAGTCGGTGCTCTTAACCGCTAGGCCATCTCTCCAGCCCCAAATATGGGGATGTTTTAAAAACCACAGAGGGCCTACAGCAAACTTTATGAGCCCTGGAAATAGTGGACCAAGGATGGGATGTATAATAACCTGTGGCCAAGATGGCCTGGATATTACTTCATGTTATTAAGGATGGATACCAAATAAAGAAGACAACCCAAAGAGAGATTAAAATTTAAGGGAAAAATTAGAGCAAGAATGAAATAAGAGGCTGGCTTCCTCAGTATTTGGTTCTGACCTTGCGAGTAACTTGCATAAAAGAGAAAAGGAAGTAAAAGTGACAGCCTTTCATTGTTCACAGCTAGGAGACCAGGGAGAAAAATCAGATAATAATAAGAGGAGAGTGATGTAGAAAATGCACCAGATGCCCCTCAGTTTGACCTTTAATACAAATAAAGGAAAATTCGATGTTTCAACACACTAATGGTGGTCTTAGCAAAGGCCCAGTGCAAGAAACTAAGATAGTCAGAGAATTCTACACCATCAGAATTGTTAGAATTGGGAAATACTTCCAAACAGGTGATGAAGGAGCACCTCATCACCTGGCTTGTGAGGCTGTGAGACATGGGAGCAGATGGAATTATTTTAAATGGTGCAGAAGCAGAAAAGTTGAGTAATGTAACCAACCAGTCCTCCTTGAGACATAAGCTACATAGCCCAAGACAGAACAGAGGGAAAAAGTTCCCAGTGCATTGGCTAATAAAAGCTATTTAGAGACAGGTGGTTATCCCCAATAGAGTTTCCCATAAATATCAGGGGGTGGATAGTGACAGAAAATGGGCAAGTGCTACTGAGGAAACTAGGTATGAGAAAAGCAATATATATAGTGCACAGTTCACTAGGCTAGATAAGGCCATTTACCAGTGATTTAAGAAAAAGATTGATTGAACAAGGACATAGAGAGTAGTATGAAACTTTGATGGCTGTGCTGAGCCTCTTGAAAGGACAGGGTCTTTATAAAGTAGGAGAGGCTTTGCCAAATACAGGTGATTTAGAGCCACATGTAAACTTTGTCTCTAGAAGAGTGAAGCAACCTAAAGGAGATATAGAAAGGACAAAACAGAAAAGGAAATCTGCTTGGGTTACAATAAGGCAAATGAGGCAGCATTTATGTCAAGAGAAGGTCCTAAAGAAAAAAAAAAAAAAAAAAGAGAGAAAAGCCAAATTCTGTGAAGTACCTCTGGAAAGCTTTAAAGCCTGAGGAACAGTTCACAGAAGGCATACAAAGGATAAAAACTATTGAGAGGGTGGATAATGAAGCTCCCAGGGAAAACAGAGTACCTTTCTCTTCTGAGAAAAGTCTTGCTGTGGGTAGGAGCAGTTTGCCCAGCTGGTGCTCCCCATAGCAGCCAGATGGTGTAAATAAAAAGCAGGTGTTGTGACTAGAGCCAGGAGTCAGACCCAGGGTCTGCATGATCCAGTGAACCAGGAAGTACAGAAGAGGCAAATAGAGACCTATTCCTCCTTGGCCCTGTACAGGGATAAGCAGCATGAGCCAGGCTCAATGAGTCTCATGAAGGACAGGGAGACTGCATGTATTAATCCCAGGATATGAAATGGTTTCAAGAAAATGATTACAGATACCAAAGAGCTAATTGAATTAATTTAGGCTCTTTTCCATGCTATTATACCCAAGAAGAATCTTTTCAGACAACTGGTAAAAATAGATAAAATCTTCCTATTCTCTGTTGGACCTGGTTGATGTTTGATTTACTATCTAATATTAATGTGTGTTTTAAAGATGTGAGACCTGTTGGAAAGATATCAAGTACATCTGAAGAAACAAAGATAAAGAGTAAATTCATTAATGGGGTACCAGGACAGGATTTAAGTATGGAATTCTTGGGAGCCTTATCATTAGAGAAGACATATTGGTAAATAAAATCTTCAGTACAGGGGTGGGCTGTCCTACTAGGAGCTGTTGGCCAGGGAGACTCTAGAGACCACCAAAACAAATGCTATTGCCTCTAATATTGGTTACACAGACGAAATGCATAGTAAGACCCTATTGCTGAAGATATGGCATGAAGTGAGCATGAGAGAGATTATTTTGGAAAATTGTCCTGCTAATGGACAGCCTGTCTTCATAGTGTTAGAGCGTGCTATGCAGATCACTGGGGAGGAATGGTCCCAGAATTTCTACTACAGATATCACATCCTACACTTTTACATTCAAAGAAGATAGTAGTGCAATAGTGGAAGCCTAGTACATGTGCCCCCAGAAAATAATGCCAATTGGATTTATGGCCTACTCCCTGGAGGGAGGGTAGAAAATTGATACTATAAACTAGATTGACTCCTAGTGGTAGGAAACTTTATAGGCTCTAATAAAAAGCTATTGCCATCCTTTTGTAAAAGAGCTGTGATGCCCCAACTAAGATACCACCCAAGCAATTGTGTTTGTGCCCATAGCATGACGCTGTAATGGTTAATGTTTGTTTAGATTTTTGTGCTTTGTGCTATTTGTTTTATTAGTAGGAATAAAAGGATACCCCTAAAATGAGCCAACTGTACCTGGAAAACAGAAGATAAGCAGACCTGAGAACTTGATTTCTCACTGCATAAGATCAAAAAAGGAAAAAAAAAGAGAATAAATACAGCTTCCCACCTCTCTCCCTTTCCCACTTCCCTCCTAGATCCAAGGACCCTTGCATAATAAAGGTGGAAACATTTTAACTGACAGAGGAAGGGGTGGGGTGTAAGGTGGTCAGTCCTCAAAAAGTGACAGAATTCTGACATTGAAGGCTTTCTCAGGCCTATGAGGTCCCACCCCTCTAAGGGAGGAGTCAGAGATCCAGTGCCTCTTCTGGTTTGCATAGAGGGAGAGGCTAAAAGAAAATCCAAACAGCAGGGAATGATGGTAGCTGGGAATGCATGGGGAAAACTCTGGGAAGTCATTAGTGCCATGTTGGGGAAGGTGCCAGGGGCATATAAAAGCCACCCACATTGGGCTGGCACTCTCTTTCCAATTTACCATCAGGGGCTGGGGTTACTGGGTGCATGACAAGATTCTGTGGCCATGATGGAAAAGAGAATCACTGCTTGACTAGTAAGTGATATCTTGTGTCCATCACTTTGTAAGCAAGCCTGAATAACCTCTCTAGGCTCCCCAAAACTAAGACTGGAGATACTTAGTCAAGTATTGATCCTTGATTTGCTTGGGGACTAGATAGTTGCCAAGGCAGAATCCCAAGTTTGTGTGTGTGTGTATGTGTGTGTGTGTGTGTGTGTGTGTGTCTGTGTGTCTGTGTGTCTGTGTGTCTGTGTCCTGGTAGAAATCTCTGCAACAAGATTGGAGATCTCCCAAGACCACCTGAAGCACAGACCACAGTGCAATAAAGCTCAACATCAACACCAGGATAAGCCCTACTACCTACAAGAACACACGGAGACTAAACAACACACTCTTGAATAATGAATGGGTCAAGGAAGAGATAAAAAATGAAATAAAAGCATTTCTGGAACTGAATGAAAATGACAATACAACAAAAAATAACCTATGGGATAACTTAAAAGCAGTACTAAGAGGGAAGTTTATAGCCCTGGGTGCCTACGTTAGAAAAACAGAATGAGCACAAGTGAATGATCTAAAACTCAGCTAAAAGAACTTGAGAGGCACACAACAGATGAACCCTAAAAGCACAGACAGAAGAAATAACAAAAAATCAGAGCAAAAATCAACGAAATATAAAAACAAAGAAAACAATATAAAAATCAATGAATACAAAAGTTGTTGTTTGAAGGAAATGAACAAGATACAACGACCTCTACCCAAGTTAACCAAAAGAAAGAAGGAACAACTCTAAATCAATAGAACCAGATGAAAAGGGAAAAAACAACAGACAAGGAAAAGATCCAGAAAATCATACGGAATACTTCAAAAACCTATACTCTACCAAGTTGAAAAACCTAGAAGAAATGGAATGAATTTCTAAATCCTGGGAACCAAAGCTCAACCAAGAGAGATCAACAGTTTTAAACACAGACCCATATATATGAAGAAATGGAAGTTGTAATAAGAAACCACCTGTTCTCGTTTGTCTTCCATTTTCTGTGACA
This sequence comes from Rhizomys pruinosus, assembly GCA_009823505.1. Lineage (NCBI taxonomy): Eukaryota > Metazoa > Chordata > Mammalia > Rodentia > Spalacidae > Rhizomys > Rhizomys pruinosus. Next base: position 799,734 of record VZQC01007129.1, read on the forward strand.
AAACACTCTGACTGACACCAACTTGGGAGGAAAGGGTTTATTCAGCCTACATTCCTGGGTCACAGTTCATCACTCAGGGAGCCCAAGGCAGGAACTCGGGTCAGGAACCTGGAGGCAGGAGCTGAAGCACAGGCCATGGAGGAATGTTGTTCACTGGCTTGCTCCTCCTGCTCATGACCAGCCTGCCTCTTATACCATACACAAGCACCTGCCCAGGGTGGCACTATACTCATTGGGGCTGGGCCCCTCCCACACTGCTTGACCATCAAGACAATACTCCACAGATGTGGCCACAGGCCAATCCAATGGAGCCAATTCCCCAGTTGAGGTCCCTCAACCCTTCAACCGTGTGTCAAGTTGACAACTAAAGCTATCCAGCACAATTGACCCCTTGTCAACTTGACATACAAAACACACCATCTATTAAAACACCACCTTTCCAGTTCTTTCCCCAAAGTATGATGTTAACATATAATCACAACCTAAGACAGTACAACTTAAAAGCCCCACAGTCCCTTAAAATGTCCAAACACTTAAAGTTCACAGTCCATTAAAAGTCTTTAACTGTGGGTTATGTAAACCCAAAACAAGTACTGTCTTATTTCAAAGGGAAGAATCGGGCACTCTCAAACAAAACTAAGTCCAGCAAATAGCTTAAGGCTGGACACTGTGATTTACTCACGATCTTCTGGGTCTCAAAGGGTTCTTGGCAGCTCCCCCTCTCTGAACTCTGCTCTCCGTGGCACACACAGCTCATACTCACAGGCCCAGGCCAACTCCATTCCACACCTGCGGTGCTCTTTGGTGGTCGTCCATGGTCCTGGCATCTCCAAAAAGCTGGGGTCACCACTGAAACTGAGCAGCACCACTTCACCAATGGTCTTTCTGGACCTCTCCTGGTGCAATAGCCTCAGTTCTTCTCCATGACCCCTATAAGTCTGGGGTCTCCACTGCAACGAGGGGACTCCAAATGTGACTTACTCTCAGTGCCAACGCCTCGGCTGCTCTCTGTGACCCCTCAAATTTCAACACCAGAACCATATAGGAGATTCCTACACACTACCAGTCCTCCTTCTACTTGACATGGAGGCTCAGGCTCCTCTTGAACACAGCTTCTGTGTGCTGACCCTGAAGAAAATTCTTCCCAGAAGATTTCCACAGTGATGCTGGTCTCTTTTACTTACAGCTGATTTTTCCGCTCCAGCTAACCAGCATCAATTGTCCCATCAACAAAGATATCACTTTGGATTCTGGTCCCTTGTTACTTACAGCTAGATTCTTCAGCCCCAGCTGTCCAGAACCCACAGATTACACAGTCCTGATGATCTCTGTTCCCCTTTGAAAGTAGAAACTTCACTAAGCCAGGCCTCATCTTCTACAACTCCTCAGCAAAACCTGCTCCAAGCTCCACAGAATGGATCTTTAGGCATTCAATGATCTCCCAGCCCAAGTTCCAAACAGCTTCCACCAATCCTTCCCAAAAAACACAAGTGTAGGTCTGTCACAGCAATTAACCCCACTCTTCTGGCTTTACCACATTTGTTTCTAGTTTCCTCCATTTGTGACAAAACCACTCTGACATCCACCAACTTGGGCAGGAACGGGTTTTATTCAGCTTACATCTCCTGGGTCACAGCTTCATCACGTCAGGGAACCCAAGGCAGGGAGGTTAGGATACTCAGGGCTAGGAACCTGGAGGCAGGAGCTGAAGCACAGCCAGGAGGAAAGTGTTCACTGGCTTGCTCCTCTCGGCTCATGCCCAGCCTGCTTTTTTTTTGGGGGGGGGAGGCTTTTTGAGACAGGTCTCCCGTTAGTCCCCAGCTGTCCTAGAACTCACTTGTAGACCAGGCTCAGCCTGCCTTCTTATACTACACACCACCTGCCCAGGGTGGCACTACTCATTGTGGGCCGGGCGCTCCACACTGTCTACCATCAAGACAAACTCCACAGATGGCCACATCCATCCAATGGAAGCAATTCCCCAGTTGGGCTCCCTCAACCCAGGTGTGTCAAGTTGACACTAAAGCTTATCCAGAAACCACCCAATAAAAAAAGCCCAGGCCCAGGCGGTTTCAAGGCAGAATTCTATAATTACATTTCAAAAAGACCTACAACCATTAATGAAATTGTTTAGAAAGATTACGAGACGAGAAGATTTCCCTAAATTCTTTCTATGAGCCAACATCACCTAATACAAAACCAGGCAAAGATGTCAATAAAAGGAGAACTATAGACCCATCTCCCTAATGAACACAAATCCAAAATTCTAAACAGGTACTGGCAAATCCATACCGACTCCCATCAAGAAGATCATCCATAATGACCAAGTTTGTTCATACCAGAATTGAGCTATGGTTTAACTACAAAAATCAATAAACATTATCAACGCATATAAATGGATAAAAGACAAAAACAAAAAAAAAAAGTGAGGAGAAAAAGCCTTTGACAAAATCCAGCATCCCTTCATGTTAAAGTCCTAGAAGTAATTGGATTGGAGGGATCATCTCTCAATGTAATCAAAGCCATCTAAGGAAACACACAGCCACTATCATCCTAAATGGGGAATGCAGACATTCCCTTAAAGGTAGGAAATCGGCAAGGCTGCCCCATCAACACCCTCTTCTCATATAGTGCTGAACACTTGCTAGGCAATAAGCAAGAAAAGGAAATTAAGGGCACTAATTCGAAAAGAGAAGTCAAGCTATCCCTAATTTGCTGATGATATGATTGTTTACTTAAGGGATGCTAAAAACTCTACAGAAAACTTAGAAACAAATTTCAGTAAAGTGGCAGGTATACAATTAACCTAAAAAATCAGTAGGCATTTCTTACAACAAAACAAGCAAACTGCGAAGGAATTCAAAGGAGAACTTCCCACTCACAATGCCTCCAAAAACAATAAAAACCTAGGGACAAACCTAACCAAAGGCAACAAAGATCTTTACAACAAAAATTTTAAACCCTTAAAGAAAGAAATTGAAGAAGACATCAGAAGATGGAAAAACCTCTCATGCTCATGGATTGGGAAAATTAACATTGTAAAAATGTCCATTCTATCCAAACTCTTGTATATATTTAATGCAATCCCAATTAAAATCCCCAAGAGTTTCTTCACAGGCTTGGAAAAAAAGTCCTTAATTTCATTTGGAAAAACAAAAGACCCCGAATAGCCAAAACAACCCTGAGTGAAAAGAGCAACACAGAGGGGGGGGGATCTCTATTCCAGACTTCAAACTATACTACAGGGCTATAGTCATAAAAACAGCCTGGTACTGGCACAAAAATAGACCTGTTGACCAATGGAACAAAACTGAAGATCTAAACTTGAGCACACACAATTTCAGCCATCTCATATTTGACAAGGGGTCTGAGAAGACACAATGGAGAAAAGACAGCATCTTCAGCAAGTGGTGGTGGCAAAACTGGATCACCTCTTGTAGAAGAATGAAATTAAACTCCTACCTCTTCTCCTGTACAAAAGTCAACTCCAGATGGATTAAAGACCTCAATGTGAAACCCAAACTCTGAAGGCTATAGAAGAAAATGTTGGCAGCAGACTACAAGACATAGGCATAGGAAAAGACTTCCTAAATCAGACAGCAGCTGCACAAGAATTAAGGTCGACAATTGACAAATGGGACCTCATTAAACTCAAAAGCTTCTGTCCATCAAAAGAAACAATCAAGGAAGTGAAGAGAAATCCCACGGAGTGGGAGGACACCTTCACCACAGAAACATCTGACAAAGCATTGATTTCCACAATATATAAACTACTCAAAAAACAAAGAAGAGAAAACAAATGACCCACTCAATAGATGGAGCAAAGAGCTGAACAGAGACTTCACAAGTGAGGAATTAGAGATGGCTGAGAAACATCTTAGAAGTGTTCAATATCACTAATCATTAAGGAAATGCAAATCAAAAGCATTTTAAATATCATTTACTCCAATAAGACAGGCTAGGATCAAGAAAACAAATGATATCAAGTGTGGAGAGGTTGTGTAGAAAGAGGAACACTCTTCCACTGCTGGTGGGAATGTAAACTCATACAGCCACTATGGAAAGCAGTGTGGAGTACCCTTGAAAGACTTGGAATGAACTTGCCACATTACCCAGCCATATCACTACTGGGCATGTACCCACATGACTCACTCCACTGCAGAGATACATGCACAGCCATGTTTATTTCAGCTCTCCTCACAATAGCAAGGAGCTAGAACAAACCCAAATGCCCCTCAACTGATGAGTGGATAGAGAAAATGTGGTACATCTACACAATGGAGTTCTATGAAGCAATAAAGAAAGATGACATCATGAGATTTGCAGGAAAATGGCTGGAGCTAGAAGACATCATGCTGAGTGAAGTAACACAGTCCCAGAAAACAAAAGATGCATGGTATCCCTCACATGTGGATGCTAGTGCCAATTACCTGGTTGTAAGTATTTCTTGTGCACGGCCCCTTGAGCTTTTGTCCAAGTAGTTGGGAGTGATGCATATTGGAAACAACAACAACAACAAAAAGGACTGCATCAAAGAACTGACTGAAACAGTGAATTTCTCCTCAAAACAGTCAACTTCCACATGGAGAATTTTGAGAAAGACTGAGAAAGAGATGAAAAGCATGTTTGGCACTATATATGAGCTCTGGTGGGGTGGGGGGATAGGGTGGGGGACACGTGTCTAGATTTGATAATCTTGTACAAAAAATATATATAATAAAAAAATGAAAAAAAGAAATCTCTGCAACAACTGCTCTTGGTCCTGCTTGCATATCTGCATCAGGACTTAAGGGCACATAAGAAAACACAAATCCACCAAGCACAATCAAGAAGTATGAAGTTATACAACATAAATACAGACAGAGAAGACCAAAAGAACATGGAGCTGTGGTGGCCATCTTTCACTCATGCCCCTAATAATTCCTACCCAGGGCGAAGAGAGAATGTCTTCTCTGAAAGCTTGGTTAATGTTTGTGTGCAAACTTCTATTGGCCATTCTGGATGTGGGAACTCAGAATCACTCACCAATCCTAAGTATGTGTTGGCTGTCAAGTTTTACTTTTGTTTTGTTCTAAATTGTGGCAGTCATGGTCCAAGGCTTCCATGGGCTTCTGAGTCTGTAGATGGGCTCAACCCCATGTCAGACCTATCCCAGACATCTCACTCTTTAATTTGTGGCAACTGTGGTCTCAGGCTCCCATGAGTCTCTAAATCTATCATTGGACACACCCCTGTGTCAAGCCTGTACCAGACCAGCTTCCCTGATTCTGAGGTCTCCCAGGATATTTTAGGGGCCTCCAAATGTCACAGAGTTCAAGACCACCATGAAAGACCAATAGACTCAATTCAGATTTTAATCAGCCAAATGTATGGAAGTTACAGCTAGCTACAGTTTCTGTATGGGTTTTACAACTGCAGCAACAGTTGAAGCAGAGCCCGAGTTTTTAAAGTTAAAAACCACAACTGCCTTATTTCCTGTGGAATAATGGGATACTGTCAGGTTGTCCTTGTGCAAGCAGGATAAGTGTGCTATAGAAGCCACAACCAGCAGTAATCATGTCACAATAGGCTATTCTTTTAACTTTGTTGTTATGATTTGAGCAAGCAGATGCATATTTCTGGAAGAGGAGAAGGGGTCAGTGCTTCCTGGATTTGTTTTTCACTCTTGAGCTAAGACTAAGTTTCTGTTGAGGTCCTAAGATGATGTTCTGGTTTGTCTTCCATTGCTGTGACAAAACACTCTGACCAACACCAACTTGAGGAGGAAAGGGTTTATTCAGCTCACATCTCCTGGGTCGTAGTTCATCANTTTATGCCTGATCTAGCCCGCACCCCGGCAGCCTGCCCAAAGGCGCAGCCGCACTGGCCGCCCGACTCTCTGGACCCTCTGGCCCAGCACCCGAGCCCCGCCCTCAAGGCCCCACACCCGGGAAAAACCCGGCTCCCGAGCTACTTGCCCAGGTGGCTTCTGGGTAGCCTGCCCAAAGGCGCAGCTGCACTGGCGGCCGACTCTTGGGACCCTCTGACCCAGCACCCGGGCCCCACCCTCAAGGCCCTAGACCCGGGAAAAACCCGGCTCCCGAGCTACTTGCCCAGGTGGCTTCTGGGTAGCCTGCCCAAAGGCGCAGCCGCACTGGCGGCCCGACTCTCGGGACCCTCTGGCCCAGCACCTGGGCCCCGCCCTTAAGGCCCCAGACCCGGGAAAAACCCGTCTTCTGAGCTACTTGCCCAGGTGGCTTTTCTATTAATACCTTTTAAAGGACCTAAAGTTCCCCCAATGTTTATTATGTTATTGATCCCATTAGATCAAAAGCACTTGTCAAGCTAAATAAGTTACAAAGTAAATAATTTTGGTTCACACAAAAAGGTGCAGTGTTTTTAAAACTCAACAGTTACCCATTAACACAACATGGTTTTTATGTGAGCTGTTTTTAAAATACTAACATGTGAAATCTGGGTATTTTATTTAACAGCTATACCTTTATTTGCTAGGGAATTGTACATTAATTTTTTTTAACCATTTTTTTTTTACCTTACCTTAAATTTTAAACTGTCTAAAGGGGGGGGGTGACAAACAGTGTAAACAAACAAACAAACCTTCAAAGGGTAGTTTGAACCTCTGAAATCCAAATGACCTATTTAATACTTAGGTCTAAGACAATTTTTAAAAAACTTTTGAATAACTTTTATTTTACCCTTGAATATTAAACTGATTGGTAGTCATAAAATCAATTTTTATAGACTGTCCACATGTTGCATAGCACTGAAAATCTCCAGCCGTGGAACACAATTTCTTGTATGTGCTATAACCACATTATAGAATTCTGAAAAGTGAGCAGTACTTTATACCCACACTCATACACAAGGTTTTAAAACTTAATTTTGGTGATGGCAGTGTATAAAGTTTGTACTGAACAGAGGCACAGACATACATTGTTATCATACACAGACATACACACATTGGAGAAAACACCATATACTGTCCATCAATGGTCTGATAGAGTTCTAATATGCTGTTACAGAGCTGTTAACAGTATCATCCACATAAATACGCAATTTATTCATACAAGAGATTTTTATCCTAGTGTTTGTATTGAACAGACTCACATACCTTGTTGTCAGACATGTTTTCATTCTTTAGAGATGTCATTTAAAGCATACAGCCCCAATTGTATTCTCAAGGCTGAGGAGGCTAATACAGTTTTTTTTTACCATGTTGTCATTGATGTTTTATACCTTTAGTTTTAAACTATGAACTTATTGAAATATTTTAACAAGTGATGAAAAACAGAATTATATGCCCATTTTGTACTGAAGGCTAGCCATAACTAAAGTCACAATACAATAATTAAAGACAATTTAACCAAGGAAGAAGCTAAAGAATAAGGTGTCAGAAAACATTCATTCCTACCAAGGCAGTACAAAACCAAGACAATTAAGCAATGAACAATATCAAAAAACATTTTAGGCTGTTTCATTGGAGGGAAGAGATTGCAGTCTACAGGCATCCAGGGGAAGCCGTGTGCCACTGTTCATGGTGGCACAGCTGTCAAGAGCCTGGCTAGGTAGAAGAAAGGAAAACAAATGTCTGGAAAACAGCTTGAAAGGAAACTGAAGTTAGAATACCTGCAACTTTAAAACAGTTTAATACCTTTAGATAACCAGTTTAGAATTTTTTTTTTGTAGGAACTTAGGAACCCGGGTTTTATTTTATTTTATTTATTTTTATTTTTTTATTTTTTAGAACCCGGGTTTTAATTAGGCCTTTGAAAAATTTTAAGAGTCATGCCAAAAATAAAGTTAATTTATGTGCACAATACAGAATAAAAGAATTTTAAAGTGGCCACTTTTAACAGAAACCAACACAGAAGAACACACATGACATGAATCTCAGACACATGGGAGAACAGTTAACACACAGACAGCTTGCACAGACATATGACTTAATATAATGAGATATTTCCTTTTTCTTTTTTAAATCTCGTACAATAACTTGATGTCAAGGCACAGAAAGTTTTCAGTTTTTTTGGTCTACTGCACACCTTGGCTGTGCAGGGCTGTGGAACCATTAATTTTTCATTGTCACATTTACACACAATCATTTAGAGTTTAAGACATTTTTTAGTTAGGTCCCTTAAAACACTTTTGTACTCACAGCCACCAAATCCTGGGTTGATTCACTAAATGCCTGTTTCACCTTAACTAACAGTTATGTTAGGGAGGGCCAGCTGCCTGGCATCTTACTATGATGGATTTTATATTTCCAGGGGAGTGGAGCAGTAACAGCTCCAGCTGCTTGGAGCTTGCAGCATGGGACCTTTGTGTGCATGCTTGTCTGCACAGGAGAGAGGGGAGTCTCTTCCAAGGCTTAAGGGCAGTGTGTTGAATTTGTGTGAGTAGTTTAGGAGAAAATTTTGTCTGTTTTTCATTTGTATCATAAGGACGGTTACCCAACAATTTGTCTAAAGTCCAGGCCTTAGAAGGGCCAGCAGCAGCCAAATTACGGCAGGCAGTATCCTGGCACCTTTCAGTATAGTCAGCTTTCCATAGGAGAAAATCTCTTGTTAAAGTAGCCTTAGCCAGCAAGTTCCAATCATTAACTGTAAGCCAGTCTTCACTGAGAGATTCTAATAAGGAAATAGTAAAAGGAGTGACAGGACCATAGGAAGAGACTGCATTTTTAAATTCTTTTATGTGTTTAAATTTAAGATGGTGGTACCATTGAATTTTAGTAATTAGAGTTTTCTCATCTCCCTCTTCTCCCTTGGCTTCCAACTCCTCAAGTTCTTCTGCTTCCATCCCTCCCTCTCCCTTCGTGTTTTCGTTATCAGAGTCTGGAGGTGCAGGCTCATTGGTGGTTTTGGACTGGGATCGAGTTATGGGGAAGGCATGAAGAGTTTTACTTTTGGTTTTTTTTTTAGAGGAAGGTTTTTGAGCAGAAGGAATGGAAGGGGAACTAATTTCTAAGTCAAGCTCACGCAGCTGTCCAAGCAATCGGGACTTTCCCTTTTTGACTTGAAGTAATGTTTTTAGGTATTGAGCTTCTCGAGAAAGCTTAACAGTGGCCTGTCTAGTTATTTCTTCTAAGTCCGAGTGAGTGCTGAACGCTGGAGCGCTGAGCACTGACTGGCGGTGCTGGGGGTGGAGGAAATGGATCTGAAGGTGTCTGAGGGGGCCAATTTGAATTATGATACCCAGTAACCTCCTCCTCAAGGCCAGTCACAGTCACTTCCTTGGGGAAATCATCATGGGGAGCTTGACATTTAAATTCAGATAGGACCGGGTAAAGAGATTTAGAAGTAAGGTCCTTAGGTGGGAGATCAATTATAGGCTCTGGTATGGGGATTGAGATAGAAGGGCATTTAGAAGCGGGGGGAGAAGGACTATTGCCTTTAGAGGGAGAGATTTGACTAGCCTTAAAACCTGTTTTGAAATAATTTTCACCATCTTGTACTATTTTTGAAACCTCTGGCTGAAAATGAACAACTTGTAAAACATCATTTATAAGATTCCAGTAAGAAAATGCCTATACAGGGACTTTCTCTGGGCCAAAGGCTTGGTAATAGTCTTTTAGGCAGTCGCCAACATGGCTCCACCATTTATCATCTATGGTTCCTTCTTGAGGAAAGCAAGGACAGACATCCTCTAGAAAAATAAAGAAATCAACTAAATCCTTTTTGTTAACCATAGTTCCATGGGTCTTGAGAGAATTTTTTAACCCTTGTATAAACAACTCATGTTTGCTAAATGTTTGTCCCATAGTTCCTTCTTTCTCGAGGAACTTTTACTGAACTCTCTAGTTCCTTCTTTGTCACAGCTCAGTGATTTTCCCAAGAACTCCAGCAACTGAACACACAGCTTGTAACCACTGTGGAAGCTACTGACCAATCCATTCATTTCCTACAGCAGCAGCTTTCCTCTTTAGCTGAGGTCACTCTTCAGAATAGATGGGCTTTGGATTTGCTTACAGCTGAGAAGGGAGGAACCTGCCTTTTTCTAAGTGAAAAGTGTTGCTATTATATCAACAAATCAGGAAAGGTAGAACAAAATATCCACCATCTGCAGAAAGTAGTGCATAACCTGTCACAGAGGACCCCCAATGGAGAGGGCCCCTTTAATTGGGGTCCCTGGGCAGTGATCCTTCCTTGGCTAATGCCTTTACTAGGCCCATTGACAGTACTAGTAATTTTGTGCACTGTGGCTCCATGCCTTTTACAATATTTCCAAAACCAAACCCAATGCCTCACCCATACAAAATTTAACCAGCTTCTTCTCTCATTGCAGAAGGAAAAACTGCCTACCAGCACCTGACCACTGCTGACCCGGACTGGGCACGGGAGATCCAAAGTGACTAAGATGGAGAATCACCTTCTGACTTTCCACCCTAAATCCCCCACCCCCACAAGGCATCCATATTTAGCTCTGAAGCAGTTACAGAAGATAGATCTTTGCCCCTTTTCCTATAAAAACCAAAAAGGCTGGAATGTCAGGGTGTGAATTCTGCAAAGACCCAGAGTCCATTTGAAATGCAGGGGCATTCAAGCCCTTTGCTGAGAAACCTCCTCTACCAGCCTTCCTTTGGTTATCACAGAATACTCAGGAATCTTCAGCCCATTTGAAAAGCTGGAGACTTCTGCACAATCCCCTACCTGAGTTCTTGCCTACTCCCTGGACAGATGACATTCAGTGCTAGCTCTATTTTCTTTTGAGCTTAACCTTGGCTACCCTGAAGTAAACTTTATCCGAGACCTAAAACCTTATGGTCTCTTTATTTGTCTGGGGGAGCACACCATAACCTAACACTTACGAACACATGTTTTGGGTCTGGGTTTGATGGCCTTCAATCCCAGCACTTGGGAGGCAGAGGCAGGCAGATTATGTGAGTCCAAGGCCAGCCTGGTCTACATAGTGAGTTCCAGGCCAGCCTAAGCTATAGGGAGTCCCTATCTCAATAGAGAGAGAGAAAGAGAGAGAGAGTGTGTGTGTTTTGCCACAGAGGTTTGCTTTCTGGGTACACTGCTTGCAGTGATCAAATAGTTCTTTTGTCTTTTCATTGAACATTAACTCTGGAAGTATGCCACAAGCCACCACATCTCAAGATGTATTAACTCTTCATGGAGTGGGTTGCTACATTTCCCCCTTTTTGTTTAAAAGATCAATTATGATATAAAGCAGAGAATATAGCTTTGTCTTTTAATCATTTGTTATTTTGAGGTCTGTTTCTAGACTAAGCAAAAGAAACAAAGAATGCAAAATAATTTAATTACAAGTAACCCCAGGAGAAATCTCCAGATCATTTTAATTGATTTGAAGGGTTTAAGGACTGTAATCCATCTGTAATGCCTTGTAATAATTCCCCTGCAATAGTTCCTAATTGATCCTTAAATGTACCAGAAATATATTCTTGTAATTTCATTATTTAACAAATGTTTTCTAAACATTATCCCACAGAAAATGTGTTTGATTATAAGGTATAGGAGGTAACACAATATCCTCTTATATTGCAATTGTCAGGATGTGAATTCCAGAAGTACATTGAAATGCAGAAGTACCTAAGACTGGTGGACCCAGGATCCTGCTCTAACAGGCCAGTCTTTGGTTATGGAAAAAACGGGGCCATCCCAGCATACTCAGGAATCTGCCGCCCTTTTGAAAAGCCAGAGACTTTTTCTTTTTTTGGGGGGGGGGCTTTTTTAGACAGGGTCTTCCTGTAGCTCCCTCCAGCTGTCCTGGAACTCACTCTGTGGACCAGGCTGGCCTTGAACTCACAGAGATTCACTCTGCCTCCCAAGTGCTAGGATTAAAGGCGTGCACCACCACGTCTGGCTTGAAAAGCCAGAGACTTCTGCAAGGTGCACTGCCCACCCCACTCTCACAAAATCCTATTCCCACCTTCTCCCTTAAATTCCCAGGCCAAATGCCATTCAGGGCTGGCTCTGTCTTCCCTTGGGCCCAGCCGCACTTATCCCAAAACAAACTTTGTTCTAGAGAGTCTAAACTTCATGGTCTTTTATTTGGGGGAAGTGTACCATAACCTAACAGTAATCATCTTTCTTTTTTTTTGAGACAGGATCTCCCTTTAGTCCGAACTGGCCTGGAGCTTGCTCTGTAGACCAGGCTGGCCTTGAACTCACAGAGATCCACTTGCCTCTGCCTCCTGAGTGCTAGGATTAAAGACATGCACCCATCACACCTGGCTATAATCATATCTTAAATTGTTTTTGTAAACTATTTGATCCCCTAGCATTATTACTGTTTGTTGTAGATCAGGAATTTCACAAAAAATACCCCTCCAAATCCAAAAAAACTGGGCATGGTGGTGCATGCTTTTAATCCTAGCACTCAGGAGGCAGAGGCAGGCAGATTACTGTGAGTTCAAGGCCAGCCTGGTCTACATAGTGTAAGGTTATGGCGCGCTCCCCCCGGAATGAAAGGACACGAGGTTTAAGTTCTTCGGAGCAAAGTTTAATTCAGGGTAGATGGGGCTAGGCTCAGGGGAGAGAGAGAGCCAAGCACAGAATGGCATCTGGCTTGAGAATTTAAGAGATAAGGTGGGAGTGGGATTCAGTGAGAGTGGGGTGGGTCAGAATCTGGAATCTGGCTTCCAGATGGGTGAGGCAGAAGATTCCTGAGTAATCGGTGGTGGCCTGCTTTAGCATAGCCAAAGGCTATGCCTGGTAGAGCAGGTTCTTGGACCTCCGGTCTTAGGTGTCTCTGCATTCCAATGGGCTTCTGGATCTCACAACCTGACACATAGAGAGCTCTAGACCTGCTGGGACTAAAAGGAGACTCTGTCTCAAAAATACCAAAAAAAAAAAAGAAAAGAAAAAAAAAGAAAAGAAATTTCAGCATTAATTTCACTATCAGTCCACTTCTGAGAAGTCCATAGTTGTTTAGAGTTCTTATGCCAATTGAACACATTCTGTTGTTTGAATGGATGAATGTAAAATAACCCCAGCTCCTGCCGCTGTGGCAGTGATAGCAATAATTCCAATTATAATAGCAATGATTAATCCACTTAGATCTTTTCACCAATATGTTGATCAATATGTGGTCATGGGAGTATCTTGCTGTTCTCAATTCAAATGTACTGATAACCAAAGTCCTGTATGAGCCTTAAGTATATAAATCCTTTACTGTGAGAAATTAACTGAAATAGAATGATTAAGGCAAATACAAAGAGTACAAGTATAACATTCTACAATATAATTAGAAGAGTTCCATGTGGTAGAGTAAGACCCGAATCAAGCCTTACCCTTGAGAGACCCCTGAGTGAGAGACTTGGAGACAAGACTCGCTGCAAAAGGAAGAGGTTTATTCCTCCAGTGCACCGGGGTTTGCCTGAACAATGGGGAGAGGCGAACCCCGAGCAATCTCTGCATACAGGTTTTATACACTTAGAGCAGGGCAGGAATCTAACCCGGTCTCCTGCGTGACAGGCAGGGATACACAGCATGCTTGGGTCTGCAGGTGGCTTGGGGCCAGGGCCCTCAGGGTGGTTCTTTCTGGAATTATCCTGTTACCTGCTGACCTAGGGAGGAGTTGCTATTTGCTAACCTAGGGAGGGAAAAGTCTCCGACCCTGATAAGTTGGCTCCAGGGCCTTTTATTCAAGGTCTAGGGGAATCTTGGTGGGGTTTGGGTAACTTCTAGCCTTATTGGATAATAGCAGAGTTACAGCTCATGGTTAGGTCAGCCCACCTGCCCCCACATGCCAAAGGTTATCTTTAGACACAGTCTTGGGACAGGAACAGAACCAGGTTTAAGGGAATTTTTCTTTATCGGTTCAGACTGGTTTCCCAAGCCTGGGATGTATCTGGTGGACTTCAGCCTGGAGGAAAGTGAATACCACCAGGCCTGTCTCTCAATGCCCAGATGCATCTGGTGGACTCTAGCTTGGGGGAAAGTGAATGCTTAACCTTTGTCCAGAGTAGAAGTCTGGAATCAACTCTTATCTCTTCAGTAGGGCCAATTATAAACAAAAAAGGGAGCCTTAAACAAGTAGTAACTTAATGTGTTTCATTCTTCCTAAACTCTCATTCATGGTAGTATTTTTGAGTACCCCCCCATAGGTAGTCCATTTAAGGGTGTAGCTGTTTGCCACAAATGTGTTTGTTGAGATTTATATGGTAAATGGGGGTACAAAGGAGATATACCTCCATCATGCCAAACAATATCATCATGAGGAGTATAAGTAGTTATATGATTATATTCTGCATGCCATCTCAATTCTCTTCCCTGGGTGTTGGTATGAGCAGAACCCGTGGGGCTCCAATCTATGATGCTTCTAAGTAAACTCATCCCTTTTCACTTCTGCATTTACTCCATTGTACCCATCTCCCTATCTTTGTGGTGACTGGGCATGAACAACAGGGCAAATCAGGGGAGGATCATCAGTGTCTGTACCAGATTTAAACCCTTTTGCTTGCAAAAGAAACATTTTATGAGTCACTTGATGCATTTTAACTATAGGAAGTGTCAGGGTGTGAGCTCCAGAAGCCCATCGGAATGCAGAGACACCTAAGACCAGAGGTCCAGAACCTGCTCTACCAGGCATGGCCTTTGGTTATGCTAAAGCAGGCCACCCCTGATTACTCAGGAATCTTCCACCTCCCCCCTCACCCTTCAGAAGCCAGATTCCAGACTCCGACCCACCCCCACTCCCATTGAATCCGGCCCCCACCTTCTCCCTTAAATTCCCAAGCCAGAAGCCATTCTGGGCTTGGCTCTCTCTCTCCCCTAAGCCTAGCCCCGGCTACACTGAATTAAACTTGCTCCAAAAAGCTTAGACCTTGTGGCTTTTCATTCTGGGGGGAGCGCGCCATAACCTTACAGGAAGCCAGGTTTATGCACTAGATTGGACACAGTGTGTCTTGTGTCCAATACAAATAAGTGGACCTGGGCTGGAGAGATTGGCCTAGCCATTAAGAGCACCGACTGCTCTTTCAGAGGACCCGGGTTCGATCCCCAGCACCCACATGGCGGCTGAGAATCATCTTTAACTCCAGTTCCAGGAGAATCTGATGCCCTCTTCTGACCTCCGCGGCATTGCATGACACGGGTGCACAAAACTACATGCAGACAGTACATTCATACACATACAAGAATAAATAAAAAAAATAAATAAAAAAAAACAAATAAGTGGACCTTCTACTCCTGTTGTCTAGTTTGTTATGACTTTCCCCTTTTCCTCAGGAACTAAAGAACTCTGATCATCATATGGTCCTTGCATTCACTGAGAATCATTAATGTGCAAAGATATGGGATAAGATAACCAATGTGTAAACTTACTAATAGGTGGATTATGTATATAGGCCCAGTACACATACGAAGAATTTGAAGTAGCAGCATTTATACCCATAGATACCACAGCAAGCATAGCAAGGAAGAAATTAGTGGCTGTTTTAGGTTTATGTGCATCTTGTATAATTTTTTCTGCTTCTCCCATCATTCTTTTTAATTGGCCCCCAGTGACAGGTACTGCTTTCTTAATGGATGATAGAGGAATTCATATTACTAGAGCAGAAGTTCAGTGGGTAGTTCAGGATCAAATCTCTTCCTTTTGCTCCTGTTTAGGTTTCACCAGTCTGGATGGAATCCAAGTGACAAAACCTTCATCTGTAACAATATAAGCATATCCTAGCCCTCAGTTTCTAAATAGGCCAGGCTTCCAGTTTCCATCATCATAATTATAATATATAGGTTGTAATATTTCTGTAAATTTAGATATTGTCCAATGCCTGTCTTGAAGATTTATCTTGTTCATCTAAATTTTAAAAATTCAAAATAACTAAAGGTTGTGATATTATTATTATTATTATTATTTTTGGAGATAGTTTCCCTGTGGCCCCAGCTGGCCTGGAACTATCCCTGTAGACCAGTGATTTAGCCCTGTAGACTCACAGAAATCTACCTGCGTCTGCCTCCCAAGTGCTCCGATTAAAGACCACCACACCTGGCTTAAAGGTGATTCTTTTTTTTTATAACGATTTTTAAAATTTTATTTATTTTTTATGTGCATGAATGTACTGTCTGCATGTAGGTTTGGGCACCTGTGTCGTGCAATGCCACAGAGGTCAGAAGAGATTGTCAGATTCCCTTAGAACTGGAGTTCTCAGCCACCATGTGGGTGCTGGGGATTGAACCTGGGTCCTCTGCAAGAGCAGTCGGTACTCTTAACCACTGGGCCATCTCTCCAGCCCTAAAGGTGATTCTTAGCTGCCATGTGGGTACTGGGAATGGAACCCGGGTCCTCTGCAAGAGCAGTCGGTGCTCTTAACTGCTGAGCCATCTCTCCGGCCCCCGTGATATAATTCTAAGAGTACTTTTATACTCATAATCCCCCTTTTGTTTAAAAATAATTTCCTTTAGGGTATGATGAGAATGTTCAACAATAGCCTGTCCTAGGATTGTCTGGGATCCCTGTAAGATAAGTGATATTCCAAAAAGTAAAAGATTTCTTTAGGGGCTGGAGAGATGGCCTAGCGGTTAAGAGTGCCAACCGCTCTTGCAGAGGACCAGGGTTCAATCCCCAGCACCCACATGGTGGCTGAGAACCATCTTTAACTCCATTTCCAGGGGAACCTGAGGCCCTCTTCTGACCTCCGCAGCATTGCATGGCATGGGTGCACAAACCTACATGCAGACAGTACACTCATACACATACAAAATAAATTTTAAAAAAAGAAAAAAAAATAAAGATTTCTTTAATAATAGATGTATAACTTGGGCCATTATCAGTTTTGATAGTTTTAGGAATACCTATAACATTGAAGGCCTCATAAAGATGTATAACATAGTCAGCTTTTTCTCCTCCTAATGGAGTAGTCCATTGAAATCCTGAAAATATATCAATTGAAATGTGTACATAATCTTTTCCCCAAAACTAGGTATGTGAGTGTTAGGCAGGGACTGGGCTTGGAGATCTAACGATGGCGCTTACCACCCTTCTCTTCTGGCCAAAGGCCTGCCCTATCTCAGGCAGCTGATGCAACTTCCCTTCCTGATGTCAACGGCCACAAAGAGAACACAGCCTAAGACCATATATGGTTACATTCCAGCTTTATGAAGAACACTAAAGACCCACTTTGTCGCCTCCCACTGCACCAGTTTTGCCCTTACAAGTACATGCTTTGTCTCACCACCAGCACCTCATCTTCCTCTCCCCAGAACTTATAAAAACCCTCAGCCCCAGCCTGAGGGTACGACTCCCCTCTCTGAGATCGATGGGGGTCGGGGGTGGGGGGAGGGAGGTGGTGGAGTCTGCTGCAGCCCCCCAAAACCCAGGCAACATGCTGGCAGATAGTTGTGGAGGAGTTTGAGATGAAGGATGATGAGCCGCAGTACAACCACCAGTACCTGTAGCAAGATCTCCAGCTTGATGCTCAGCTTGGGAAGATGCTACTGGATTGGAAAACAGAGTTGTAAGATTCTCTTCAGCAGATATGCACAACCAGTCAGGAGCAGTTACAGGAAATTGAGTAAAAGCAAGTGGACCTTTAAATTAATGAACAGCATGCAAAAGTTTATGAGCAATTAGATGTCACAGCAAAGGAACTGGAAGAAACCAATCAGAAACTAGTTTCTGACAGTAATGCCTTAGAACAGAAAATTCTAAGCTTCAAGGAAAATATCGAATGTCTACAAACCAACATTGATCTCCTCCAGAGCCAAGCGGAGGAGCTAAAATCATCCAACGGAGGAAGAAGATGGCAGAAGGCATGTGACCAAGAGAAACCAGCACCCAGCTTCTCCTGTCTGAAAGAGTTATATGACCTCCACCAACATTTGTACTGTAAGAGAGGCCCACACTGACTCCATTTTGAGTATAACCACCATTTTAAACAGTTACTGGAACCTGCCCAATTCGGGGAAAACGTCAATTGCTCAAGGTTTATTGGTAAGTGACTTTTTCAGGGACAAGGTCAGTTGCTCAAGGCCTCAATAATAGCTAATAAAATTTAAACTTGTTAAAGATAACTGCTGGTATGTGGGGGCAGGTGGGCTGACCTAATCATGAGCTGTAACCCTGCTATTATCCAATAAGGCTAGAAGTTACCCAAACCCAACTAAAATTCTCCTAGACCCTGTATAAAAGGGCTGTGAGCCAAGTTATCAGGGTCGGAGTCTTTTCCCTCTCACCCCAGCATGCTGGTTTACTTTTTCCCCCCAAAATAAAGTCTTGGTTTTCCATCCTTCGGTGTGTCTGGTGTGGATTCTCGGACCCTAACATCTTGGAGATCCTGCCAATATCCCCCAAAGACCACCGGAGGGACATGTCTTTCAGCTGGCCATGTCTTTTGGGTAAGAGTGAACTCAATTCTTTTTTTTCTTTTTAGTTTCACCTTGGTTTTGGTTATTTTGGTTATATTTAGTTAAACTGGGGGGCTCAGTTAGGAGAACTGGACATAGTACTGCTCCTTGAGTGTGCAGATGGGGGGATGCCCCAGCTCTCTCCTGGAAGAGTGTGAGCAAGGGGTTCACCTCAGCAATTTGGAATTCTGGCGAGGAGGTCTGAATTTTTGGTTTCGAGGCCAACAGGGTTGGCTCCATGCATGCAGTGTTTCTTCTCTTAGTGTTGGCATAGTCTTTGTTGTTGGGCCCTTATTCTGTTGTCTGTTGCCTTCACCTTGGTTCTCTGAGATTGCTTTCATACTCATTCTCTGGGATCTCAGGATGGGAAATTCTAAATCTACCCAGATTTAAAGTAGGTACCTTTCCAGGACAGCTGGGCTACAGGGAGATCCTGTCTGGGGTGGAAGGAGGTACCTATGTCTTGTGTTTATGGTAACTGTGTGCTAAGATTCATGTAGCTCATTATGCATCAAAATTTTGTGTGTGTTTGTAATTCAGTTACTGTATTTGTCTCATGCAGGTTCTGTCAAACAAGGTGGCCATTTCAAGCTTCCGTCCTTCATGTACACAGAATCATTCATTTTGGCATGCCAAACTAGATATGCACGTGCAAACTTTAAAAATTGATATTTAAAAATGCATTTAAAGGCCTAAAAATTTGGATACTGTAGACATCTGTAAATTTAAACACTTCACAACAGGTGGTAATTGTTTATAGGAGTCAGCCTCAGAGTTGACTATTTAAGGATCCTATTTTCTAAGATGACATTTTGGTTTGTACTTTCAAAAGGATTGTGTGAGGTAACTTGCTTACTTTGGAATTATCTACTTTTTTTGAGACCTCTGTGGGCCAGATTCTCTGGGTGGATGTATCCCTGATTTAACAACTAACTCACCTTCAGGGCTGGGAATGAATTCTTGGATTGGCTTTTGTTCTGGGTGTGGCAGTTTCATTGCCCCTGGGACCTGGTGTGGTGGCAAACACCTTTAATCCCAGTCCTTGGGAGGCAGAGGTGGGCAGCTCTTTGTGAGCCCCATCTGGCTGCTTTGGTGAGTTTCCATCCAGCTGCTACAAGGAGACTCTATCTTCAAGGACCAGAGATAAACTTCCTTTTGCTAGCTAGTAAAATTTTCATCAGCAATTAGTCAGGAATCCTGGTCTGGCTTGGGAGGAGGTCTTTAGAGCTTGGGGAATTCCTGAGCTCTCTGGAGTGCCCACGTGGCAACCTTTCAGTCTCTGCTAGAGACACATTTTTGGGGTCTGGCACCTGGATCAGTCAGGGTGCTGCATCGCTTCTGGGGGTGCATTATAGGAGCTGATCTCCAGGATGGTCTGTGTCTAGGAGGCAAAGGAACTTCCCTGAGTCTGTGCCCTCTTTGCTCATCTGGCAGGCAGTCCCTCCTGTGTGCTGTATGTTTGTGTTTATGGAAGAGTTGGTCTCAGAGAACTGGGTGAATCAAACTCATGAAAACTGTACTTCACTCCATGCTTTTAGTCTCCATTTGGATAAAGACACTATATAAAATTATTGCGATCTCTTTAAGATGTTAGAGCAGCCCTCTTTCCTCTTTCTAAAACTATGGAACTTCATTTCAGCTTATGGGTAGGAACCTATTTGGAGGGTGTAGGTGCCTTAAGCCCTCATACCCAGTGAGGTCCAGTTCCTATAGGCATGCAGAAGGTCTGGGACTGTGCTTGGGCCACATTGTTCATCTCAGTGACTTGGGCCTGAGACATGAGCCCTGCCTCTGCAGACAGAAACCTCATGACAGATACCTACTGGCCTGCTTTCTTATGCAGCAAGGAAAGAGGCAGGATAGAATGCCTTCTTTGGGCCTAACTCCCAGTGCTCAGTCCAGGGTTCACCTCAGGCACAGCCTTACCATACTAGTCTGTCCCCTATACCTGTAGTACTATTGACCTGCTGCTTTAAGCCCACCATCTGTGAATTTCTGTACAGGTAGGGAGAGGGACTATACCCCTGCCCGGGTCTTTCTCTTGGAGTAGATATAGCCACACAGCTGATTTTTGAGAATCTACATGCAGAACTCTCTCTAGAAAGAGCAGTCCACATTGCTAACAAATGAAGATTCCCTCACTTTTTAGGCCTGTCAAGAAAACATGTGTGTGAGTGTTGGTAACTCCCACATACATGGAAAGTACACATGTGTATGTGACTATTGGTAATTTTCCACCCGAAGTAAATAACATGGGATTAGAGAAAATAAATACAGGGCAGCAGTCTCCATTGAAATAGTTCTTGGCATTGGGTGGGTCCCCAAGGGACTCACAGCTCCTAGCCACAGGGGTGTGTACCATACACACAATTCTGGCTAGAGAGTGGGATCCCCTGGTGCTTAAAGTCCCTGCCTTACTCCCAATCCCATCTGGCCAATGGGCTGGGCCTTAGGTGTGAGTGAGAGTTGTTTCTGAGTAAGGATGCATCAAGCATATTGGAGCCAGTAAGAGGCATGTGGGCAAGATGAATGTGCATGTTTGAGATGGCTGGGGCTTATTGTCCCTGTACTGGGAGGAGGTGTTGAGCTGTTTTCTAGGCAGAGAAGTTGTGGAAAGGCTGAGCAAGGGATTGGAATTGTGCTGTTTTCACTGCTGGAAGAAGGGAGAAGCCTATTCGGAGTCTCTGATGAGGAAAAAGGCAGGTTTATAGGGATTTTTGTGATGCATCAGACAGGGCTGGAGGTTGGTCAGAGGAAACTCACTCATTGGGTCATAGCTGGGCCATTTCTCACCTCTCACCACCTGCACTTGCTCCAGACTCAGGTCACATGACCTCTCTGGTGGATGATTGACATTTGACATTCTGGTTGTTAGCCTTTAAATGTCAATCATTGGGCTGGAGGGATAGCTGCCTGTTCTGGTGGCCACTGCTCTGAGGTGGGTCAAACGGCATCATACTCACTTAGAGCCTCAGAGTGCAGCCCAGCTTCAGTTTTCTCTTTTCTTTCTTTTCTTTCTTTTTTTTTTTTTTTTTTTGGTCTTTTTGGATACAGGGGTCTCCCTGTCAGCCCCAGCTGTCCTGGAACTCACTCTGTAGACCAGGCTGGCCTTGAACTCACAAAGATCCACCTGATTCTACCTCCCAAGTGCTAGGATTAAAGGCGTGTGCCACCATGCCTGGCCTGGTCTTTTTTTTTTTTTTTTTGGCCCAGCTTCAGTTGTAACTAGAGTAATTGTTAAGGTGAGAATGGACCCTAAACCCACAGAAACACGGAGATCTCTGTGAGGCCAGAGCTAGGCAGTGCAGTGGCACAGTTACAAGCTGAGCAGACCAGGAACTGCCAGCAAAGAGCTGGATTCTCCCAGAGGCTCACCAGAACCAGTGCTGCCCAAAACTCAATATAAAACTTCTGATGAATGTTTGTACTTTGAAGCTACCTAGTTGATCATTGATTTACTTAGAAGGGAGAGAGACAGTGCAAGCCACAAGCCAGTTTTTGGGTTTAGAGACATCTCTCCAGAAGACATATATCTATCCCCAGGTTTCTAGGTGATTTTCCTAATGCTTTTTGTCCAATACAGAGCTATCCTGTCAAGTTGTACAAATCAGAAACCGGTCAGGTGTGGTGTTGCACTCCTTTAATCCTAGCACTTGGGAGGCAGAGGCAGGCAGATCTTTGTGAGTTCAAGGCCAGCCTGGTCTACAGAGTGAGTTCCAGGACAGCTGGGGTACAGGGAGACCCTGTCTCAAAAAGACAAAAAAAGTAATAAAATAAAATAAAGAAACCAATGGCTGTGACAGGCCACACAGTAGGGCCTCAAGGACCCCACACTAGACTCTGGATCCAGGCTCCAGCAGGCTTATCTCGGAAGGTGACCTCCTTTGTCTCTAATGAGCCAGGAGGTTGCCTGTCAGTAGCTGTGAGAAGCAGGCCGCTTCATGAACAGAACCTTGGTAAAAACATGTGTTTACAAAAGTCTACCCAGATGGTTTTAAAAATGTAAAGATCATTACTGTAGACTTTCTCGGTCAGAAACAAATAACTGATCCAAGAATCCAATTAATCCTAAACTAAAAATAAGAAAATTTACCTCACAGCTAGATGACCTCAGTACTGTATAAACTGTGAAGTTTAAAATGTTTCAAATGGCTGGAGCATAGAAAAATAAAATAAAATAAAATGTTGTTATTTTGACTGTTATAAACTTTTTTTCACATAAATTTATTTTTATTTTTTAAATAAATCTAGACCCGTGTTTCCCCACCATTCCCCACCCCACCAGAGCTCATGCATTCTGCCAAACATGCTTTTCATCTCTTTCTCAGTCTTTCTCAATATTCTCCATGAGGAAGTTGACTGTTATAAACTTAAGAGTCATATTTTACTCTGATTTAAGTTTTCATCTCTGATTTAAGAGTTTTCTTCAAGGTGTTGAAGTTTTGGGTCTGAAATTAGTTCAACATGATATTTGTTTTATGGGACTGTTTAAATGAATAGGCTCACGTCTAATGCTCACGATTTACCTGATATCAAGTTGATTCACAAGTAAACTGTCATGTGAGCTAAAACTGTTAAATTACACTGTGGTCCTTGGTCCTTAAAATATAAGTTCATTTTAAGGAATGATCACTTCTGTTCTAGGGTGTAATTTATTTCCACATGTTACACATGTGGGGACATTTGCCAGGCCTAGGTAAAGTACCTCTAAGCACTCAAAGAAAATTGGTCATTCAAAACCTGCTCCCAAGCTGGCATGAACATCTCACAGTTTATACTAGTGTATTTGAGATAACTGTTCCATCTCATTACATGGGAAATAAATATTAATTACTTAGTAAATCTGCACAATTAAGGGTCAATCTGTTTATGAATGTTATGTCTCATGGTATTAAAAAGGGATATAAAAAGGTGAAAAATGTTAAAAAGGTATTTTTAGCAAGAATTTATATGAAGATGATGAGAAAAGTCTATGCAAGTGATAAAAGTCTGAAGAGGTTTGTTATGGCAGGTAAAAGGTGAGACTATGGGCTGGAGAGATGGCCTAGCGGTTAAGAGTGCCGACTGCTCTTGCAGAGGACCCGGGTTCGATCCCCAGCACACACATGGCAGCCAAGAACCGTCTGAAACTCCAATTCCAGGAGAACTCCAGTTCCAGGGGAATCCGACACCTGCTTCTGACCTCCACGGCATTGCACGACATGGGTGCACAGACTTGCATGCAGACAGTACGTTCATACACACACAGAAATAAATAAAAATTAATAAAAAAAGGTGAGACTATATGAATAAGCTTAATTTTCTAAGGTTCAGTCAACTAGTTTAAGAATCAAAATGTTCCAACAGAGCAAAGCTGCCTTACACTTTTGGCCCATAAGAAAATGTCAGGGTGACTTTAAGCAGGATAAGCAAGTTACAAAATCAAAAAAACCCAGCAGTTAGTTGTGTCTATGTTTGGAGGTTTGGAAGTGCAGCTGGGGAGGGGATCTGGGCCACCTGTAGTTTGCAGTGCAACCTTGAGCTAAGAACAAAATAAACGGTTTCTCTGTCAAAAAAACCCCCATAATTCATGGATTAACATACTATCCAAACATCTGTGTCTATACCAAAGTAACCTACCATAACAATTAGTACTGTTTAAATACCTATATATCTAATTGCTTGTGCTTCATTAGTAGGATTGAAAGGTTATTCCTGGACAAACTGTCAGCCCATGAAAGGAAACAGCCAGAATTGACCAGAGTCCAAAATAACAGCTCCAGAGAAAGTAGACTGTTTTGCTTCTTGTCCACCTGTGCCCCTTTTCTAAGCCTAGGGAACAATCTGTGGAAGAGGGGGCATGGTAGAATGTAAGGGCTGTGATTGGGGTGAATGGTGAAACTACAGTAATATAGACTGGACACTTATTTGATCAACTTAATTGTACATATAAGCTTCCCCAGCTGGATAGTGGGACCCTTGGGCTGTGTGGGTTTGGGCACAACTGCTTGCAAAATGGTTTTACACAAAGGATGCTTGTACTCATAAATTATTACTTATTGTTAAAAAATGAAAAAAAAAGAATCAAAATGTTTATTTAGTTAAGGTTTGTTTAAGAGTGTTCAGTTTTTGCCCAGGTGCTTTATCTATGCATCACATGGCACTTCAAGGGTTAGTAAAAGGTGTTAATTTTCAGTCCACTCCTGGCTTGCACTGGAATCCCTGTTACAGGTTTGGATTAAATGGGCACAGACAAATAGTGGGTTAACTATGGCTACTGAAAATGTACTTTACGTTTCTTGCAAGAGTTGCTTTTGGCATTTCCTTTGGCCTAACCAGATAATTTGGCTCAAAAAGCTAGATTCTATCTTCCTGAACCAGCTGCATGCAGTCCAAAAGAAGACAGTTTGGATGGACTGGTAATCCTTATCAGGTTATTTCATGTCTTCTGGTATGTGTTACAACTCCTGTCTTTCTGGGAAAATTATAAATCAGGATGGGGGTCTGAGAAAGAAAGAGATTGTTCCTGTTTGTAGTAATTGTAGTGAACAGCTTACATTTATGATAAGCCTGAAATTGTTTAATTCTATGTTGTGGGCTATGCCTGCTTAACCTATGATATTAAGTCCTTCCTCCAGTCAGTATTATACAAGGCTGCTTGAATTATTGTCCAAGCCTTATCTAAAATATTTTACAGTAATTAAATGTGTTAGGCTGGTGTAACTTAGCCTTTCTGGATGGATAATGACCATACTTGCCCATACCAATTCAACCTAGGGACTTAAGGAACAACTTTGTTTCTTGCCCTCTGAGATCAACTAGTCCCAGGGGACTATGTCTGGTGGCATCTCCTGAAATGTCCCACAATTGTGAGTCACCAGTCCTCCTGGTCAGGGAGGTCTTGGAGATCCACTAATGGGACTCTAGCCAGTGACCAGTCTATAAAGAGGAAAGTCTCTTCATAATTCAAAAGGGAAGCCTGGCCTAGCGAGATCTGACTTTGTTCTCATGTGGATGGAACTGGTAAATGAAAAGCTGAGAGGAGCCAGAGGCCTCTACGCCCCCATCCAAAATCTGAGTGGCCCCTGAGGACCAGATCCTCAACTGACCTTGAGAAAACAAAAGTTGATTAATCTGGGCTAACTGTATGGACTTAAATATCCAAAAGGAAAGTATAACCAAAAGGTAAGTAATCATTATTTTTTCTTTAAAGTCTTAGAGATTGTGCCTCCAAACACTAGATTTTAAGTCATTTAAAGTCATATGGTGGGGATGGAGAGATGGCCTAGTGGTTAAAAGCACTGACTGCTCTTGCAGAGGACCCGGGCTCGATTCCCAGCACCCACATGGTGGCTGAGAACTGTCTTTAACTCCATTTCCAGGGGAATTTGATGCCCTCTTCTGAACTCTGCAACATTGCACGACACAGGTGCACAGACCTGCATGCAGATAGTACATTCATACACATGAAAAATAATAAATAAATAAAAATGAAAAAAAAAGTCCTATGGAGTGTAGAAAAAATAAAATAAAATAAAATGTCGATATGTTGACTGTTATAAACTTAAGAGTCATATTTTAACTCTGATTTAAGTTTTCATCTCTGGTTTAGAGTCAAAACCATTTATTTTGCTCTTAGCTCTAGGTTGCGCTGCAAACTACAGGCAGCCCAGATCCCCTCCCCAGCTGCACTTCCAAACCTTCAAACATAGACATAATTAACTGTTGTTACCAAATAAAGTTTCCTCTTTCTATTTAAGCAACTACCTAAGGGAAAATTCACACCATGACCATCAAAATTTCCTGGAAAGCAGATCCTGAGTCCAGACACTATGGCCAAATGAACAAAAGGAGAAGCCCAATAATGGATGCTTCGGAATCCCTCGTTGAGAAATTCTAAAGTACTTTAAAGTTGGACATTTAATTCACCTTGTTCCTCCCCTGGTTCCCTGTCTAGAAAATGTACCTAGCTACTCTTGCCTTCACAGGCACTGGTCAAGGACTTTGTTCTCTCTGTAACTTTACTTTTGGGGGTCTTTTAGATAGATCCACTGAGCAGGGGTACCCCAGTCACCACCCACTATGCCCCTTTTCAGCATGGAAGAAGTCAGAGTGGTCGGTGCCCTGATGCCTTCTTGGCAACTGGGGTAACCTCCTCAGAGGGAATTGTGATAAAAGTAGGAACTAAAAATTGGCTAGGCAGTTTAGGGTCAAGACACCCCTCCCCCAAAGAGCCAGTTTCTTTCTCAGCTGATAACTGAGTACATCCTGGATCTGCCAGTACTCAGGACCAGGTATGTCCCCATATATGACTCCCCTGAGTAAGAAGAAGATGGAGTCCAAGATTAGCCTCCCAGTATACAACTCAAGGGGGGAAATGTAAGAGAGGCCCACACTGACTCCATTTTTAGTATAGCCCCCATTTTAAGCAGTTACTGGAATCTGCCCAATTCGGGAAAAACGTCAATTGCTCAAGGTTTATTGGCAACTGACCTTTTTGGGGACAAGGTCAGTTGCTCAAGGCCCTAAGCTAATAAAATTTAAACTTGTTAAAAAACTGTTGGTACGTTAGGGCAGGTGGACTGACTTATTTCTTCCTCGTTCCAGTCGCACGATTGTGTCTAAAGGTAACTGTTGGTATGTGGGGCCTGGTGGGCTGACCTAACCATGAGCTGTAACCCTGCTATTATCCAATAAGGCTAGAAGTTACCCAAACCCCACTAAAATTCCCCTAGACCTTGTATAAAAGGCCTTCGAGCCAAGTTATCAGGGTCAGAGTCTTTTTCCTCCCGCCCCAGCATGCTGGTTTACTTTTTCCTGAAATAAAGTCTTGGTTTTCCATCCTCCGGTGTGTCTGGTGTGGATTCTCAGACCCTAACAGTATATGACCATGTGTTTGCTGAGAAGATCACTTCCTTGCAAAGCCACTAAAGGCCTGATGAAGAAGAGAATGAGCACCTGAGGAAGACAGTGATCATGCTGCAGGCCAAGCTGAGCCTGGAGAGGCAGAAGGGTGTTAGCCCGGAGGAGGAGTACGAGCTGGTGCTGAAGAACAGCGAACTGGAGCAGCAGCTTTGGGCCACACCTACCTTCTGAGCCTGGGCTCTG
>VZQC01007129.1:843351-913009 GCA_009823505.1 Rhizomys pruinosus
TTTTTTTTGGTCTTTTCGAGACAGGGTCTCCCTGTAGTCCCAGCTGTCCTGGAACTCACTCTGTAGACCAGGCTGGTCTTGAACTCACAAAGATCCACCTGCCTCTGCCTCCCAAGTGCTAGGATTAAAGGCGTGTGCCACCACGCCTGGCTAGCACTTTTTAATTCTTTAATGACCTCAAATGACAAGGGAAAGTGAGAATATTGCAAGTATTCTTTGGAAAACGTTGATTGGGGCCTGCTGGATTGTTATTAGATGTACCAAAGATGTTCTTAAGGCTTCTAAATCTCCTTTTTTTCTTTTTGGTATCTAGCACTGATTGCATAAGTGAGGTAATGGGAACTTTACTGATGGAGGAAAATTATTATATTGTGATGGAGAATATGTAGGAACAGAGGCTGTACTGCTTTTACAGAGGGGGCACAGAAGACGCATTCCTGTCCCCTAGGTCTCTTAATCTCTCTGACAATTTTCCAACTGGTGTACAAGCTCCTTTCCTTCAGTTGGACATGGGAAGGAGCTCTCATCTTTTATTCCCGAGTTACTTTCTGCCTCAGAGGAGCTAGAATCTGTTCCTCACTTTCTTTGTTCTATCTTTAAGCTAACATTCTCATAATTTTTAAGACCGGCTTTCATTATTTTTCCCATTTTCTCATCAGATTCAGAATCATTTCTATTCTTTGTACTTGGTTCTTCAGATTCTGAGAGTAAGGCCAGAGTGATCAGATTGTACAGAGACCAGAGCCTCCGAGGAACGCATTCCCCTTGTTGATGAGCTTGCCACAGAACTTTCCTCATTTGTTTCCAAACTTTTATATTTAACGTGGCTTTTCCTGAAAGATGAAACCAATAAACATTGGTTCATGAGCTCACTGAAATAAATTTTCAAAACCCGATTCTTTGACTTTCATTCCTGAGCTCTTGCAAAAATATCAATGTGTTCTGCTTGGAGTGAGTGGGAATTTCCCACAACTCCTAGGACTTACTTGGAGCATACTTACCCTTTCAGCCTGTGTCCTAGTGCGTGATGTGCCCTTCAAGCTCCACACTGGGTGCCAGTGTAGTAGTTGAATGGATAGGGACTTGAAAGGACAGAAGACAAAGACGAAGCTTTAAGCGGAGGCTCTGAGACTTATGGTTTGCAGATGCAGACCCTTCCCAGTCCTGAGTTTTCATTCAGTACTAAAATAATGGATGAGGTGAGTTTACAGGAAATACTGTGCCAACAATATATAATACATACAATAATAGGTTACACAGAATAACAAGTTAAGGAATACAATGTATAGATGTTATCAGACAAAGGGACCTTTAAACTAACTTGTATATCAGAAATGTCTGCTCCCTGAAATAGCTTCAGCCCAATCAGAGTGTTTTTCAACAACTTAAAAACACATGTTTTGCCTCAGAGGTTTGCCTTCTGGGTATGCTACTTGCAGTGATCACACAGTTCTTTTGTCAATTCATTGAACATTAACTCTGGAAGTGTGCCACCAGCCACCAAGTCTCAAGACATAGCGACTCTTCACAAAGTGGCTTGCTACAGCTCTTTTTTTGCTGTGTCACTCTTCTGTTTCTCTGTATTTTTCAGACATTCAAACTTCCCACCTGCCCTGTGATTTTCTTGATGCTCTTTTAATCTTTTTTTTTAAATTTTTTAATTAATTTTTATTTATTTCTGTATGTGTACGAATGTACTGTCTGCATGCAAGTCTGTGCACCCGTGTCGTGCAATGCCGCGGAGGTCAGAAGAGGGCGTCGGATTCCCCTGGAGCTGGAGTTCTCCTGGAATTGGAGTTTCAGACAGTTCTCGGCCGCCATGTGGGTGCTGGGGATCGAACCCGTGTCCTCTGTAAGAGCGGTCGGCGCTCTTAACCGCTAGGCCATCTCTCCAGCCCCTGCTCTTTTAATCTTTTAAAGAATATTTTGTTATTTTTATTTTATGTGTATGAATTTTTTGCCTGCATGTATGTAAGTGCACCACATATGTGCAATACCCTCAGAGGCCAGAAGAGGGTGTCAGATTTCCTGGAATTGGAGTTATGGATGGTTGTTAGCCACCGTGTGGGTTCTGGGAATAGAATAGGTTGGGGACCATGCTGTGACACCATGAGCTATATGTCAGCTCTTCTCAGGGTCTTCAAGAAAGTTCTTTTGTTTTATTTTTTAAATTAAAAAAAGACATTTTATTAGCATTGCTTTTTTTAAGAAGTAATTGATTAGGTTGGATATTTGAAAAGGGAGTAAATGGCAAACTCACATTATAGGAACAGGGACAGAGTTCACACTATTGTTGAAGCATGGTAGTATAGTTTTGTCAGTAAACAATATTAAAAATTTACAGTAGATAAGAGTATACTTTCAGGGATCATTTCTACAGCACATTACTAGAGAAGTTTCTCTGACCGTGTAGAGTACCAGAAACCATGAGGAGGACATGTAGCGTTCTCTCCTGAGCATGAAGCTGGCTCTAGGTGTTGATTTACTGCAACTGCCACTGCCATTGATGATCGCTCTTCTTTTTTTCAGGAGAGTAGAGGGAGAGAATGCAGTCTGAGTGGGAAAAAAATACAGTAAACAAATTTGAATTTATAGTCTAAGATATAATTATATATTTTTACTTTGAGGATTTTTTTTTCTTTTGGTGTTTTTGAGACAGGGTCTCCCTGTAGCCCCAGCTGGCCTGGAACTCACTCTGTACTCCAGGCTGGCCTTGAACTCACAGAGATCCACCTGCCTCTGACTCTAGGATTAAAGGCATGTGCCACCCTGCCTGGCTAGTCTGAGGATGTTACCAGTTTGGTTATTATAGTACTTTCTATTTTTTTTTAGCCAGGGCTGCAGAAGATTACTTGGAAATATTTGGATTATTTGGTGCCTGGTAATGTGAGGGGCCTAACATCAAGGATTGGGTACTAGGTGTGGAGTTGTTAGGACCAGGTCAGAAGGAATTAATCAAAAGGAAAAGGTTAACCATGCAGGAACAGCTCTAGTTGAAGCAGGTCTGGTTCCCATGGCTACTCCCTCTCACCTTGAGCTCAGTTGCTCCCATGACCACCTCTCCTGTTCTGACCACAACTTTAAGAGGACATTTTCTCCTACTCTGCTCTTGAGTTCCTAGTTCCCACAGGATGAACTTTTCCAGCCCTGGAGGAGTGCTTCCTACTCCCTAAGGAGCCCATTCCTCTCCAAGGGGCTTCATACTGCTAAACACAACCAATCAGCTTATAGGTCACCACTGCTTGCATTGTTTTCTATGGCCTTGTAATTGTGTTTGCATGATGTCACCAAATTCTTCTAGTTTGTGGTTTTTGTCTTTAAAAGCTCTCTGTAACAGACAGTTGGGATTATTGTACTCATCCCTGACACATCAACAATTGGCTCCCTTGATGTGTCAGTTTTCTTAATTGGGTTCTGGTGCACCAGAAAATTAAAAAAATTTTGTGTCAAAGATTATAGCCAGGTGTGGTGGCGCACGCCTTTAATCCTAGCACTTGGGAGGCAGAGGATCTTTGTGAGTTCGAGGCCAGCCTGGTCTACAATGTGAGTTCTAGGACAGCTGGGGCTACAGGGAAACCCTGTCTCAAAAAGACCAAAAAAAAAAAAAGATTAAATCCTAGGTTTGAGAATTTTTCTGTACAATTTTTGGACCCAACATCTGTGACCCCTCGTTGGTTTCTTTTGTGAGTGTGGCAGTTTGAGTCCAACAGAGTGAGGACCATAGCTCCGCCTCAGGAGACCCGGGAGGTCCATTCCAGAGAGTTAGTCTTCTCAAGACCAGAATCTGCAAATTACAGAGGCCTCCTTATCCTCAGCATAAGAGGCACAGCCTCTGCCATGCACAACCTTGAACCTCAAGGGAGGGGACTGCAGTGGGGAATGCAGTCACTTAGAGAAGACTGAAATTGTGCTCAACATCAGGAAGTCACCCTTGCTCTACTCTGCTCCACCATCAGCCTACCACCAGGGGAATGTGGAAATGTGGCTTAGGGTAGGGAACCACAGCTCCAGGTTCACAGGAGGGGACCACAGTTTAGCTCATAGGAAGTGAGTACGGCTCCAGTTCATGGGAGGGAGACCCCCTTCAGGCTCCTGGGAGGGGACCCCAGGTATAGGTTCTTAGGATGGGACCACAGCTCCAGGTTCATGGGAGGTAATGGCAGTCCGAGGCTGGGGGGGAAGGGGGAGAGAAAACGGGACACAGCTTTGTTTCATGAGAGACAGGCTGAGCTCATGAAACGGGAACACAGCTGCATGCTCATGAGTGATAAACCTGGTTCCAGAGTCACAGGGCAGGAGCACAGTTCCAAGTCTGCCGGAAGGGACCCCGGCTTCAGCTTCACGGGAGGCAAAACACAATTCTAGGCTTACGAGAAAAGGTCTCTATTTTAATTACATTGACTCCTATCATTTTTCTGCCTCTGTTGTTCTATCCACATGATTATATTTGTGTTTAAGACAGGGTACCTTGGCTTTTGTGCAACAAACAAAGGCAACAGCCACTTGCTGGCTTGAATTTATTGCTTGAGGGACATGTATATTGGAGAAAACTACCTTTCGCCTTCACTCAAGGAGATATATGGATCATGTGCTTTGTGGTTTTTCATGGTCAAGGTTCTAGTCAGCTTTCCATGGTAATTATGGCCTTCTTCCTCTCTAGCCAGAGAGAGCCAGGGATGAGACATCTTACTGGGAGTCATATTTTCCACATCACCATCCTGGCTTTTCAGCCATTTTCTTTCTTAATTGCCAAGTCCTTTCTTGCCTGTGCCCAGGTTGTCACCTGGATGATGAGGAAGAGGAAGAGAAGGGGGGGCAGCTGACCCTCGGTGCAAGGCACAGTGGTGGCCCAAGCCCTTCAAGAAAGGCACCAGGGTCATGGCACCAACGACTTCCTGCTTATGCCCACCAATAGGCCCTGGTGCTTCAAACTAGATGGTCAGGGTGCCTAGTGACCCAGGTATAGGTGCTGCATGTCTCCTGGCCTGGCCTGTGGGCATGTTTTTAATGAGGGTATGGTTCATTGAATAGTGAATGAGCAATGAGGCCAAGTTCCTAGGAAAGAGGGTGAGAGATGCAGAGAGGTGTTCACCCTTGTGAGTGAACACCTGGTCTATGGGGCCGGTGATGGGGATTCCAGGGTGGGAACGAGAAGAAAGCTGTGGTAGATGGCCTGTCACTCCTCTAATACTTTTAGAGCTACGTCTGGACCTTCTCCCACAAAAGATGGGTCCTGTGTTTTATTTTTGGTTATTTGTTTTCTTTTTTGGTCTTTTTGAGACAGGGTCTCCGTGTAGCCCCAGCTGTTGTAGAACTCACTCTGTAGATCAGGCTGGCCTTGAATTCACAGAGATCCTCCTACCTCTGCCTCTGAGTGCTGGGATTAAAGGCATGCACCACCATGCCCAGTTGGGTCCTGTCTTTTAAAAATATCGAGAGGGACCATAGGGTGGGAGTGCTAGAAACCCTCGGTGAGGATAAGCAGCAGCAGGAGCACCGTGAGAAGAGGCTGCCACTGGAAACCACTGCCAGCAGGCTGTGGGGAGGTGCCCCAGGAAAGCAGGTCATCGGTGCGAAGGAGGTCCTCAGGAAGGGGTGCCAGGTATCGGGTCTTCTGCAAGTGCTGTGAGAAAAAGCCTGAAGGAGTCTAGGGAAGGAATAGTGAAGGCATCCTTGATTACTGTGAAGTCCAGGGTTTTGGGGGAAAGTAAAGAGTGTAAGGGGTTAAGGACAACAGGACAAGTGGGTTTAATGGTTGCATTCAATTTTTCCAGGTCTTGACCAAGTGGGAGTGGCCATTTGAATTTTTTAAAATTATTTATTATTATTTTTATGTGTGTGAGTGTACTGTCTGCATGTAGGTTTGTGCACCCATGTCGTGCAATGCTTCAGAGGTCAGAAGAGGGCATCGGATTCCCCTGGAACTGGAGTTAAAGATGGTTCTTAGTGGCCATGTGTGTTACGGGAATCAAACCTGGTCCTCTGCAAGAGCAGTCGGTGCTCTTAACCACTGAGCCATCTCTCCAGCCCTGGCCATTTGAATTCTTTACAGGAAAAATGGGGGTATTAAAAAGAGATTAAGTTGGAATGAGTAGATGGGATTGGAGTAGCTAGTGTATGATGGGTTTGAGGCCCTAAAGTCCCATAGGGTTGAGGGGGTATTGGGGCACTACAATGATAACAAGGGGGTCCTTCAGGAATATGAGGGTGGGGCAGTGGTGAGTTTTGATGACTGAGTGATTTATATCCCCTCCCAGGAGGTTTTAAAAAATGGCCCATGCAAGAGCAGTTGGAGGCCATGCTTATTACAACTGAGAGTCTTTTGTGTTTATAGATTATGGAAAAGGAATACAAATGGAAATGAAATAAAAATATGGCATGCAAAAAATGCAAGCTCGATACAAAAATAGTAATAATCACATTTACCATATGGTTTCAAACCCCCAGAGCCAGAGTGTAGAGTCTGGAATTAGTCATATCTAAGTTTTATCTTTGCTCATGTGACTTCAAGCAAGCCATTTTGCCTCTTCAGTGTCCTTACCTTGTACAGAGAGGTATCAATCCTCAGCATATGTAAGGAAAACATATCACATGAGACATTACAAAAAGAAGGGTAAAGAGGGAAAATTAAATAGCAAATTGTTTTCTAGCCAAAGATTTTATTAAGAATTTCTGTTTACAATGGGGGAAGGGGAAAAATTGTGGAAAGAAAGGACTCTAATTTCCTAAGGTCTTTCTCAGAACTCCATGCATGTGTGGATTCATTTAGTATTTGGGATCTGTAACATTTCCTTATGTGGCTGGCGTAGAAGCAGATACTTAGAATCCTTTTAAAGGTGTAATATTATTGAAATAAAGTGCAGAGTATGCAGTGAAGTTTGTGCAAGGATGTTTATTATGAGATCAAATTCATTAAAGGACCAATTGAATAAACTATTATACATCCATATAATTAAAAAACACACCCAGTGGTTAGGAACACTTCCTGCTCTTCAGCGGCCTGAGTTCAGTTCCCAGTGCTCATATCAGGTGCCTGTAAAGCCAGCTCTGGAGGTCTTTGGGCCTCTATGGGCACCCATATTCATTTGCACACACATATATAGTTTAAAAAATAAAAATAAAATCTAGCCGGGCGTGGTGGCACACGCCTTTAATCCTAGCACTCGGGAGGCAGAGGCAGGTGGATCTTTGTGAGTTCAAGGCCAGCCTGGTCTACAGAGTGAGTTCCAGGTCAGATGGGGCTACAGGAAGACTCTGTCTCAAAAAGACCCCCCCCAAAAAAAAACTAAAAAAAAAAAATTAAAAACATACTAATGAGGAGGAAACATTGGTAATTATAACAAGGAATAATTTCCTGTTTTGGAGTGGTGGTGTATTCTTGGGGTCCCATCAGGGGTAGGTAGAGGCAGGATGATCATAAGTTTTGAAAAAGGCTGGGCTTGTTGGCACAGGCTTTTAATCCTAGCACTCAGGAGGCAGAGGCAGGATCTCTGTGAGTTCAAGGCCAGCATGGTCTACATATGGAGTTCCAGGCCAGTTACAGGGTGACACTGTTTAAAAAAACACATTTAAACATTATTAAAAATTTCCTTGTGCATATTCATTGAACATGACACTGTTACATAAAGATTTTTTCCTTAATTTTTTATTCAGCTTTTGTGCATTTTTTTTGTCTTTTTGAGACAGGGTCTCCCTGTAGCCCCAGCTGACCTGGAACTCATTCTGTATACCAGGCTGGCCTTGAACTCACAAAGATCTGCCTGCCTCTGCCTCTCCAAGTGCTAGGATTAAAGGCATGCACCACCATGCCCGGCCATAATTCTTAATCAAGTTTATGCCCTTCCCCCATCCATGCCCCACCCCCCTACTCATGCATTCTGCATTCTGCCTTACATGTTAAGTCCTGTCTTGTATCTTTTTCTCAAGTCCTTTTTTTTTTTTTTAACTTTTTTTTTGATGCAGAAGTTTACTGTTTGGGTAAGTTCCTTGAGCAGGCCTTTTTTTGTTGCTGCTGTTCCCTTAAAAATTTTTTTTTTCTTCAAAAAGTTCTGGAATCACCAGCTCCATCTCAGGTTCTTGAGTGCTGTGATCACCAGCTCCATCTTAGAATCTTGAGTGCTGGGATCACAGACTCCTTCTCCACATCTTGAGTGCTGCGATCACAGACTCCTCCACATCTTGAGTGCTGGGGTCACAGACTCCTTCTCCACATCTTGAGTGCTGGGGTCACAGACTCGTTCTTCACATCTTGAGCGCTGGGATCACCGGCTCCATCTCAGCGTCTTGAGTCCTGGAATCAGGGGTTTCATCTCAGTGTCCTGAGTGCTGGGATCACTGGCATCATGGGCTCCGTCTCAGTGTCTTGGGTGCTGGGATCACCAGCTCCATCTCAGAATCTTGAGTCCTGGGATCACAGGCTTCATCTCTGGTGTTGAGTGCTGGGATCATCAGCTCCATCTTGGCAACTTGAGACCTGGGATCCTGGGCTCCATCTAGATGTCTTGAGTGCTGGGATCACCTGTTCCATCTCTGCATCTTGAGTCCTAGGATCCCAGGCTCCATCTCAGCATCTTGAGTGCTGGGATCACAGGATCCATCTAGACATCTTGAGTGCTGGGATCCCAGGCCCCATCTTGGCCAAGCTTTAAAAAAAAACATTTATTTAGTAAACACTGGATTCCCTACTATGTGCAAAGTACTTATGGTTGCCGAGCCATGGGAACAATGTATTAACATCTCTCAAGAAAGTATATTCTACTAAAAAAAAGTATATTCAAGCTGGGTGTGGTGCATGCCTTTAATCTCAGCTGTCAGGAGGCAGAGGCAGGCAGATCTCTGTGAGCTAGAGGCCAACTTAGTATACACAGGGAGTTCCAGGGAAGCTGGGGCTACAGGGATATGCTGTCTCAAAACAAACAAACAAACAAACAAACATTTCAAAAAGATCTACAACCATTATTACTGAAACTGTTTAGAAGGATACAATCAGAGGGAATTCTCCCAAATTCCTTCTATGAAGCCAGCATCACTCTATTACCCAAACCAGGCAAAGATACAACTAAAAAGGAGAATTATACACCCATCTCCCTAATGAACACAGATGCTAAAATTCTAAACAGGATACTGGCAAATCGCATACAGACCCATATCAAGAAGATCATTCATCATGACCAAGTTGGATTCATACCAGAGATGCAGGGATGGTTCAACATACGAAAATCAATAAACATCATCAAACACATAAATGGAATCAAAGACAAAAACCACACCATCATCTCAATTGATGCTGAATAAGCCTTTGACAAAATCCAGCATCCCTTCATAGTAACAGTCTACAAGGAATTGGATTGGAAGGAGCATTCCTCAATTGTAATCAAAGCCGTTACAGGAAAATCCACGCCAATATCATCCTAAATGGGGAGAATGATGAAAGCATTCCTTTAAAGGAGAACTCAGCAAGGTACTGTCCCCTGTCACCATCCTCTTTCAACATTAGTGCTTGAAACACTTCTAGAGCATAAGCAATAACAAAGAGAAATTAAAAGGAGTACTAATTGGAAAAGCAAAGTTTCAACTATCCCTATTTGCTGTTGATATGAGTTTACTATAAGGATGCTAAAAAAACTCCACCAGAAAACCTCCTAGAACATGATTAACCGCTTCAGCAAATGAGCAGATACAAAAATTACACCTAAAAAAATCAATGACCTTCTTTACACCAAGAACAGGACAAACTGGAGAAGACGAATTTCAAAGAGATGTTCCCACTCACAATAGCCTCAAAAACATAATAAAACTAACCTGGAACAAACCTAACCAAAGACACCAAAAGATCTGCTATACAACAAAATTTAAACCTCTTAAAGAAAGGATTGAAGAAAACATCAGAAGATGGAAAAACCTCCATTGCTCATGGTTTGGGAAATAAACATTGTAATAAGAATGTCCATCCACCGAAACTCTTGTATAGATTTATGCAATCGCAATCAAATATCCCCAAGATTTTCTTCACAGGCTTGGAAAAAAAAAATGTCCTAAATTCATTTGGAAAAATCAAAACGACCCAAATAGCCATAAACAATCCAGAGTGAAAAGATCTACAGAGGGGGATACTCTTATACCGACTTAAAATTTATCTACAGGGCTTAGTTCATAAAAAAACAGCCTGACTGCACAAAAACACGATCCTGTGACCAGTGGAACAAAACCAAAGATCCAAATCTGAGCACAATTTCAGCCATCTCTATATTTGACAGAGGGTGGCCAAGAACCATATATGGGGAAAAGACAGATCTTCAGCAAGTTGTGTTGGCCAAACACTGGACACTGCTTGTAGAAGAATGAAATTAAACCCCTTACCATCTGCCCTGTACAAAGTTAACTCATGACATCAAAACCTCAACATGAAACCACAAATTGATGCAATAGAAGAAGAAATTGGCAGCAGACTACAAGACATAGGCGATAGGAGAAGACTCTCCTTAAAATCAGACACAAAGTCTTCACAAGAATTAGAGTCTACAATGACAATGGACATTACTAACTTCATAATCTTATGTTACATCTAAAAATGAACCAATCAAGGAATAAGAGAAATCCCACAGAATGGGAGGAAACCTTCACTGCAGAATACATCTGACAAAGCATGATTTTCCAGACATACAAAATACTGCTCACAAAACTAAGAAGCGAAAGAAAACAAATGACCCACTCAATAGATGGAGCAAAGAGCTGAACAGAGACTTCACAAGTGAGGAATTAGAGATGGCTGAGAAACACCTTAAGAGGTGTTCAACATCACTAATCATTAAGGAAATGCAAATCAAAACCACTTTAAGATATCATCTTACTCCAATAAGACTGGCTAGGATCAAGAAAAAAATGATACCAAGTGCTGGAGAGGTTGTGGGGAAAGGGGAGCACTCATCCACTGCTGGTGGGAATGTAAACCCATGCAGCCACTATGGAAAGCAGTGTGGAGAACCCTGGGAAGACTTGGAATGAACTTGCCACCTGACCCAGCCATACCACTCCTAGGCATATACCCTCAAGACTCACCCCACTGCAGAGATACATGCACAGCCATGTTTATTGCAGCTCTCTTCACAATAGCAAGGAGCTGGAACCAACCCAAATGCCCCTCAACTGACGAGTGGATAGAGAAAATGTGGTACATCTACACAATGGAGTTCTACGCAGCAGTAAAGAAAGATGACATGATGAGCTTTGCAGGAAAATGGCTGGAGCTAGGCAACATCATGCTGAGTGAAGTAACACAGTCCCAGAAAAACAAACGAAAATGGTATCCCTCATCTGTGGATGCTAGTGCCAATTACCTAGTTGTAAGTATTTCTTGTGCACGGCCCCTTGAGCTTTTGTCCAAAGCAGTTGGGAATGATGCATATTGGAAACAACAACAACAACAACAACAACAACAACAGAAAGGACTGCATCAAAGAACTGACTGAAACAGTGAACTTCTGCTCAAAACAGTCAACTTCCACATGGAGAATATTGAGAATATTCCACATGGAGAAAGACTGAGAAAGAAATGAAAAGCATGTTTGGCAGAATGCATGAGCTCTGGTGGGGTGGGGGATGGGGGGGCACAGGTCTAGATTTGATAAAAAAATATAAAAACAAACAAACAACCAAGAAACAAACAGAAACAACAAAAAAGAAACAACCCGTATTCAGGGAAAGAGAGTACCATTCATGAAAATAAGGAAAGGGCTGGAGAGATGGCCTAGCTGTTAAGAGCACCAACTGCTCTTGCAGAGGACCTTGGTTCGATCCACAGCACCCACATGGTGGCTGAGAACCATCTTTAACTCCAGTTCCAAGGGAATCTGACACCCTCTTCTGACCTCCACAGCATTGCATGACACGGATGCACAAAACTACATGCAGACAATACATTCATACACATAAAAAAAAAATACATAGGAAAAATACTGGGGAATTCCAAGTATAGGCTTAGCAAAGGCTGTGGTATTCTGATACAGATCAGTTTAAAATCATTTTATGTATGTGTATGTGTTTGTGCCTATGTGTATGCAAGTACATTTGTTTGCTGTGGTGGAGACTGGTGGAAAATCTTGGAAGTCATTTCTCAGACACCACCTTTTTCTTTTTTAATGTTAGAATGGGTCTCCCTATAGCCTGGAACTCACTCTGTAGACCATGCTGGCCTTGATTTCAGAGTTTTGCCTTCCTCTGCTTCCCGAGGGCTGGTATTAAAGTCATGTTATGATATGCTCCCATTTTTGTTTGTTTGTTTGCTTGTTTTTGAGTCAGGGTCCTCACTAACCTGGAATTTACCAAGTAGCCTAGGCTGGCTGCCCCTGAGTCTCGGGGATGTGCCTACCTCTTCCTCCCTGTTAGGTTATGGTGCGCTCCCTCAAAATAAGTAACCTGGAATTTACCAAATAGCCTAGGCTGGCTGCCCCTGAGTCTCGGGGATGTGCCTACTTCTTCCTCCCTGTTAGGTTATGGTGCGCTCCCTCAAAATAAAAGACCAGGAGGTTCAGGCTCTCAGGAACAAAGTTTAATTCAGGGTAGCTGGGGCTAGGCTCAAGGGAAAAAGTAGAGCCAGCGCTGAATGGCATCTGACCTGGGAACTTAAGGGAAAAGGTGGGAATAGGATTTAGTGAGAGTGGGTGTGGGTAGAGCACCTTGCCTAAGTCTGTGGCTTAACAAAAGGGCAGAATAGGGCTGGAGAGATGGCCTAGCGGTTAAGAGCACCGACTGCTCTTACAGAGGACCCAGGTTCGATCCCCAGCACCCACATGGCGGCCGAGAACCGTCTGAAACTCCAATTCCAGGAGAATTCCAGCTCCAGGGGAATCCGAGACCCTCTTCTGACCTCCGCGGCGTTGCACGACACGGGTGCACAGACTTGCATGCAGGCAGTACATTCATACACATACAGAAATAAATAAATTAAAAAAAATTTTAAAAAACAAAAAAAAACAAAACAAAAGGGCAGAATATTCCTGAGTATGCTGTGATGGCCCATTTTTCCATAACCAAAGACTGTCTGGGTGGAGCTGTCCCTTTGGCTCCTGGTGGCAACTCATTGATTCGTTTTTTTTTTTTTTTCCCAGCTGGATACCAGTAAATGGTGACCCAGTCTGAGATGCTTGTGCCAACATTGAGGCATTACTCTCTCAATTATTATATATATGTATATATTATATATAATAATATAGGATTTATTATCAGATACAGTATCTTCTAAAGACCAAGATTTTAACATTAAAAAACAAAACTCCAAACAAAAACAAACCACCCAAATTAACAAACCCTCGGTCTAAAGGACAGATGAAGGCCTTGGAGAAAAAACTCTAGACCAAAGTAAATTTACTGAAGGATTAACCTTGGTATTCTTCGAATAAACGAAGATCCCAAGAAGCAGGTAAGAAGATCGTTAAAAAAAAGCTGTAATCTTCTAACAAGAGGCAATCTTAGGGACTAACTGCTATTTGAAAAGGCAGAAGACCCGTGCTGCATTTCCGGATTTGCAGTCACTCCCCCGGCGGTATGGTGCGCCTGCGCATAGCGCGATACCGGCCCTTTTCGAGCGCATGCGCGGGTCGGCGCTTGACCTATAGCGACTCCGCTCCTACTGCGCGCGTTCTTCCTGGCATGGCGGCACCCTTAGCTTCTCTCGGACCCGCAGCCCTCGGGCAAACGGGCCCCGGCTCGATGGCGCCCTGGTGTTCGGTGAGCAGCGGCCCGTCACGCTACGTGCTGGGCATGCAGGAACTGTTCCGAGGCCACAGCAAGACGCGCGAGTTTCCGGCGCACAGTGCCAAGGTGCACTCGGTGGCCTGGAGCTGCGACGGGCGGCGCTTGGCCTCGGGCTCTTTCGACAAGACGGCCAGCGTCTTCCTGCTGGAGAAGGACCGGCTGGTGAGCTTTTGGGTCTGTGGTATGATGAGGGAGAGCGGCAGAGTGAAGAGTGGCCTGTCGAGGGCGACGGTGAGGAGGATGTGGTGGGGGGTAGATGAGTTGGGATGGGGAGGAGTGCAGTGCAGCCCTGGAGGTTGGGGAGGGTGAGGAGGAGCCCAGAGGGTGAAGGGAGGGGTAGTAAAGAGAGGTGGTGGTGGTGGTGGTGGTGGTGGTGGGGCACGGGGAAGAGAGGTGAAGAAGATGGGTGGGTAGGGGTGATGTATCAAGCAGTGTCTAGGGGATAGCGCATCCTTTGGGAATGGACAGGTGGGTTGAGGTGGTGGTAGACCAAAAGAGGAAAGAAAGGACGGCAGGGAGGGCAAGTAAGTGCAGATGTTGCAGCTCAGAGCAGTTCCCAGTGGTTGAAGAGGAGAGAAGAGAGGAGTTTTGGGGGAAAGGATTGGATTCTTTTGGATTATCCAGATCTTTGCTGGTCCCCGCAGATTGTCATTTGAATAAAGTTAAGTTGAATCTGTGTGGAATGGCATCTGGAGTTTTGTTTGTTTAAGGTCAAAGAAAACAACTATCGGGGACATGGGGATAGTGTGGATCAGCTTTGTTGGCATCCAAGCAATCCTGACCTCTTTGTCACTGCGTCTGGAGATAAAA
This sequence comes from Rhizomys pruinosus, assembly GCA_009823505.1. NCBI lineage: Eukaryota > Metazoa > Chordata > Mammalia > Rodentia > Spalacidae > Rhizomys > Rhizomys pruinosus. Next base: position 857,914 of record VZQC01007129.1, read on the forward strand.
CCATCCGGATCTGGGATGTGAGGACTACAAAGTGCATTGCCACTGTGAACACTAAAGGTAACTCCAGACAGGGAGCCTGTACCTAATGCTGTTCTGAGAGGATACTCAGAACGGAATGTGTGTGTCTGCCTGGAGGAGAATAGAATTTGAGCACTCTTATGACTGGGTGGAGTAATTAGTGGTCAGAGTACCGGGGTGAGGAAGGGGGCCAGTTCCAAGAGGGAGGGGCATGTACAAAGGCATGGAGAATTTGGAAAGTTTTGGGAGTTTAGGATGGCTGAAGCTTGGATGTTATTAGCGGTCTGGAAGAAATGATTAGAAAGTTGTACATTACATTTAAGGACTGTGTTCTTACATTATACTGTAAATCTTGAGTTCATTATCACCATTGACTTGAGGATTGTGTCACATAACTATGGTGCATTCTGATATATTTAAAAATTTACTGTAAATATTAAAATCTGAATAAAAATGTCATTTTAGAACGTATAAAGTTGAAAATTGTAGTTTATGTGTTGAGTGTGGACAACTCCTGGACTTTGCTGTCATGACTTGTCCCTGGAAGTGAATAGTAGTGGTTTTCCCCAGTGTGCAGCTGGTCACATGAGTGATTCAGCTGGTATCCAGATGAACACAACAAGAGTTTTATGTACATATTTTAATCTCTAATAGAAAAGAATTAGCTTGGGATTTACTGCTTCATTAAAGCTAAATTTATTTAAGTAAAATGATGAGTCAGTTTGAAGAAAAACCTTGAATTAAGTAGAACTGGTAACGTGATAGGATAAAAATTTGGAAAGGGACATGTGAATGATGGAGTTGAGAAATACCGTTGTAAGACAGAATTAGAGAGATCTTAAGTGACCAGATGGGGAATGTGTAGGTGGCTGTTCAGCTCATAGTTAACGCTTCCTCAGTGGTAGTTTCCCTCTGTTGGTTCCGTCCTGAATGAATTAGCTCTGAAGATAGCTCTGGTCTTCTTCCTAGGATAGCAAAATAAACTTCTGGAGAATGATGGGCAGACAGGATCTTGCTGATTGTATCTGGGTTCCCAGGGGAGAACATTAATATCTGTTGGAGTCCTGATGGGCAGACCATTGCTGTGGGCAACAAGGATGATGTTGTGACCTTTATTGATGCCAAGACACACCGTTCCAAGGCAGAGGAGCAGTTCAAGTTTGAGGTCAATGAAATCTCCTGGAACAATGACAATAACATGTTCTTCCTGACCAATGGCAATGGCTGTATCAACATTCTCAGGTGAGGGGCCTCTGCTTGGATCTTTTCACAGGGTGCTATACCAGATACGGAGATGACTTAGGTATAAACTTATCCTGGAGGGCTTGAAAGAGAAATACCAATAAAAAAAGTTCTAGCTTCTAGGCACATTTGAGCCAGGTACTTTAAATTCTATTGAGTTCTCACTGAAATGCCAGGGGGTTGATTGTATCCTTCTGTTTGGCTGCTAAGGAACTGAGATTCAGAAAGTTTCAGCTAATTACCAGCTGGTGGGCCCACGGACTTTGTGCACGTGGAATTGTGGCTAATTCACTTCCTTGAAGTTTCAGCTTAAATACACTTTCCCTCTAGCAAAGCCACTTGCACATTCTTTCCAGGTTTAGAGGAAGGTTATAGTGCATATTGTATAGCTATAGGAAGCAGTTCTCAGTTCTGTATCATAATGTACATTTTATTTGTCTCTTTCCCATTATGCTCTAAACTCCATGGTGGAAGGGACTGTGATTTGTCTTGTTTTCTTTTTTTTTATTATTTATTTTTGTATGTGTATGAATGTATTGTCTGCATGCAGGTCTGTGCACCCGTGTCGTGCAATGCCGAGGAGGTCAGAAGAGGGTCTCGGATTCCCCTGGAACTGGAGTTCTCCTGGAATTGGAGTTACAGACGGTTCTTAGCCTCCATGTGGGCGCTGGGGATCGAACCCGGGTCCTCTGTAAGAGCGTCGGTGCTCTTAACCGCTAGGCTATCTCTCCAGCCCCTGTCTTGTTTTCTATTGAAGTGGTAATGCCTCTTACCTGTTGTAACAGTGGGATCTATCTCAGTACGTATTTGTTCTGTAAATAAATGAAAATGTGGAACTAAAATTTAGATCTATAAGATTATATTCTTGCCGGGCATGGTGGCGCACGCCTTTAATCCTAGCAGAGGCAGGCAGATCTTTGTGAGTTCAAAGCCAGCCTGGTCTACAGGACAGCTGGGGCTACAGGGAGACCCTGTCTTGAAAAGAAAAAAAGATTATATTCTTAACATTGTGCTAGTGACCAATACAAAGCAGAGGGACACAGGTCTTAGAGTGTGGTGGGGAATCCTACTAAAAAGTCATCATATTGATTGAAGAAGTTGTATGCTTATAAAACTTGCAAATACTTTACTATTCTTATATATTTTTTGTATATGATAGTTTTGCTAGGTGTAAAAACCCTTGATTAGGTTGTTTGTGTATCTTTTTTTTTTAATTTTTATTTATTTATTTTTATTATTTTTATGTGTATGAATGTATTGTCTGCATGCAGGTCTGTGCACCCGTGTCGTGCGATGCCGCGGAGGTCAGAAGACGGTCTCGGATTCCCCTGGAACTGGAGTTCTCCTGGAACCGGAGTCACAGACGGTTCTCAGCCGCCATGTGGGTGCTGGGGATCGAACCCGGGTCCTCTGCAAGAGCGGTCGTCGCTCTTAACCGCTAGGCCATCCCTCCAGCCCCTGTTTGTGTATCTTATGTATGCTACTTCATTTACTGTGAAGTCCAGTAATTTAACTAATTTGTCTTTGTATTGAGTGGTTTCAACTCATATTCTTAGGCATATGTTGTGCTCTTTTGGTGGCTTGAACAACGACAACAACAAACATTCAGAGAAGTTTCTTGAATTACTTTTTGTTATTATTTGTTGTTTACGTTCCTTTAGTGTTTCAGCCCCACAGTCCTCTTCTGCAGAATGATGGCTGTCTGTCTTGTTTCTCAGCTACCCCGAACTGAAGCCTGTGCAGTCTATCAATGCCCATCCTTCTAACTGCATCTGTATCAAGTTTGACCCCATGGGGAAGTACTTTGCCACAGGCAGTGCAGATGCTTTGGTCAGCCTCTGGGATGTGGATGAATTAGTGTGTGTGCGCTGCTTTTCCAGGTAAGACGTTCTCTTACGTTGGGTAAGATTAGCTGTATTTCATCTTGGATAATTCTGATGTTTCTCTGTCCCCTGTTGTAGACTGGATTGGCCTGTGAGGACCCTCAGTTTCAGCCATGATGGGAAAATGCTGGCTTCGGCATCAGAGGATCATTTTATTGACATAGCTGAAGTAGAGACAGGTGACTTGATGAGAATCTCTGTGCCTCAGGCCTTTGCTTGTCCAGTGTTTCCAGCTCTGCCCACTACTACTGTGCCAGCATTATCAGAAGTGGATCTTTTTCATTGAGACAAGTTGGATGATAGTATGATTGTTAGTTTCAGGTAGTGATGGGACAAAGGGACAGAAAAAATGTCAGTGTTGTAGGAAAGTGTTATGGGAAAATACTTTGCATTTAAAAAAAAGTGTTATAGGAAAATACTTTGCATTTAAAAAAATTTTTTTTCATATGTTTATGAATGTACTGTCTGCATGTAGGTTGGTGCACCGTGTCCTGCAATGCTGCGGAGGTCAGAAGAGGGTGTTGGAATCCCCTGGAACTGGAGTTAAAGACAGTTTTCAGCTGCTGTGTGGGTGCTGGGGATCGAACCAGGATCCTCTGCAAGAGCAGTTGGTGCTCTTAACCACTAGGCCACCTCTCCAGCCCCGAAAATAGTTTGCATTTTATGAACTTTTAATTCTTCCACTATACAAAAAGTTTTTGGTGGGCCGGAGAGATAGCCTAGCGGTTAAGAGCACCGACTGCTCTTGCAGAGGACCCGGGTTCGATCCCCAGCACCCACATGGCGGCTAAGAACCGTCTGTAACTCCAATTCCAGGAGAACTCCAGTTCCAGGGGAATCCGAGACCCTCTTCTGACCTCCGCGGCATTGCACGACACGAGTGCACAGACCTACATGCAGACAGTACATTCACACACATACAAAAATAAAAACAAAATTAAAAAATAAAATAAAAACAAAAAGTTTTTGGTGAGGCAGGGTCTTACAATGTAGCCCTGTCTGTCCTGGAACTCTCTGTAGACCAGGCTGGTTTTGAATTCACAGAGATCTGCCTGCCTCTGCCTCCTGAGTTCTGGGACTGAAGGCGTGTACCACCTTACTCAGCTAAAAAATATTTTAAGTATGGAGAAGAGGAACCAAAGAGCATCACCTGCAAACGAAGCAACAAGGGAGCTGGAGAAAAACCGCTCAGTGGTTAGAGCACTGGCTGCTCTTGCAGAGAACTGGGGTTTAATTCCCAGCACCAACATGGTGGCTAACAAGCACCCGTAACTCAAGTTCCAGGGGATCTCACACCCTTGAAGTGACCTTCATGGGCATTATATATGACATGGGTGCACTTACATAAATGTAGGCATAACCCTCATACACATAGAATAAAATAAACTTAAAACAAAACTGAAAAGATACTGCGATGTGTATCTACTTTTGTTTATATATAAACTTTTTCTTTTTTTTTTTTGGTCTTTTTGAGACAGGGTCTCCCTTTAGTCCCACCTGGCCTGGAGCTCACTCTGTAGACCAGGCTGGCCTTGAACTCACAGAGATCTGCCTGCCTCTGCCTCCTGAGGGCTAGGATTAAAGGTGTGCGCCACCATGCCGCTTATATATAAACTTTTAAATAACTGTGAGGTTGGTGAAATGGCTCAGTGGAGAAAGGTACTATGGTATGGATTACCCTTCCTCAAATAATAGAATAAATGTAAAATAATGTAGGGAATTATCAAAGGCTTTGCTTTATAAACAAAACAAATGTTGAAAATAGAAAAATGGGAGGACAGTATTCATTGTGGAATTTCCTTAGATTTATTTATTAAAAATCATTTTTATTTTATGTGTGTGAGTGTTAATGTCTGCATGTATGTAAGTGCACCCATGTTGTGCAGTTCCTGAGGAGGACAAAAGAGGGTGTTGGATCCCTGGAATTGGAGTTAGGATGGTTGTTAGCTGCCGTGTGGGTGGTGGGATTCAAACCCAGGTCTTCTGCAAGGACAGCCAGTGCTCTTAACTGCTGAGCCGTCTCTCCAGGCTCTGGATTTGCTTTTAAATCTAGCTTTATTGCTCTTATTCTTTTTTTCATTGTTGTCTTTTTTTTTGAGACAGTCTCACTGTAGCCCTAGCTGGCCTAGAACTCACTATTTAGACCAGGCTGGCCTTGAACTCATAGAGATCCAGCCACCTCTGCCTTGAAGTCACAGAGATCCGCCTGCCTCTGCCTCCCAAGTGCTGGGATTAAAGATGTGTGCCACCATGCCCCACGCAGTTGCTCTTAATCTTAATGAGAGTCTTTTTATTTATTTATTTATTTATTTATTTATTTATTTATTTATTTATTTATTTTTTTGGTCTTATTGAGACAGGGTCTCCCTGTAGCCCCAGCTGTCCTGGAACTCTGTAGACCAGGCTGGCCTTGAACTCACAAAGATCCGCCTGCCTCTGCCTCCCAAGTGCTAGGATTAAAGGCGTGCGCCACCACGCCCAGCATGAGAGTCTTTTTAAAAAGTATACTGGGTCCCATAAGGCCATTTCATACAAGTATGTAATGTTCTTGGGGTGTACCCTCTCCCAGCCTCCCATGCTCCTTTCTGACACCTGCCATTAGTTTCCTGTGTTCCTCAGATGGTTTTGCACACAGATTATTTTATTTTATTTTATTATTATTTTTTAAAATATTCTATTTATTTTTCTCTATGTGTATGAATGTACTGTCTGCATGTAGGTTTGTGCACCATTGTGCAATGCCGCGGAGGTCAGAAGAGGATGTCGGATTCCCCTGGAACTGGAGTTCTCCTGGAATTGGAGTTTCAGACGGTTCTCAGCCGCCATATGGGTGCTGGGGATCGAACCCGGGTCCTCTGCAAGAGCAGTCGGCGCTCTTAACCGCTAGGCCATCTCTCCAGCCTGCACACAGATTATTTTATGTATAAAATATACAACCCACAAATGAGAAAAAACATGTAATTTGTCTAACATTCTGTTCAGTTACTTCTATTTTATGTCTCAGTTTCTTTCCTATTGTGATAAAATATCCTTAGGAACCACTTTAAGGGAGAAGGGGTTTATTTGACTTACAGTTGCATCAGGTCCATCACGGTGGGAGCCTGAGAGAACTGGTCATGGTTACAGCCATAGTCAAGAGGAGAGAGCAGTGAATAAAACATGCATGCTAGAGCTCACCTCCCCTTTCATTCAGTCCCTGGAATAGAATGACTTAACATATCATGTACACAGAAATCTGTGTACATGAATATGTACACATTTTAATAGTATATAATTTGATAAAAATTATGACATAATTTGCAGACAATGTAGTCAACCCATTACATGTATAGCATTCGTGTAGCCTGCAGTTCTGCATCTTTATATTAGTATCACAGTAAATCTTAGCACAAGTTGAAAAAAGTAATTGAACAGAACCAAAAGAATAGCGGGTTTGGGAAACTGCATAATTTTGACAAATTAGAAAAGTAAACTTTTGGGAAAAAATGACTTGCAAGGCTTTCTAGCTTACTAGGTCTGCTTCTTTGGAGACAAACTGATTTCGTTTACGTGTCATCCCCCTGAGGTGCCATTTTGTTAAGATAGTAGCTTTTTTCCCTCTTTTTCTCAAAATTTGGTTTAAAAAAATTCTCTGCCTTGGGGCTGGAGAGATGGCTCAGTGGTTAAGAGCACTGACTGCTCTTGCAGAGGACCTGGGTTCAATTCCCAGCACCCACATGGTGGCTAAGAACCATCTTAGGCTGGGCGTGGTGGCGCACATCTTTAATCCCAGCACTCAGGAGCAGAGGCAGGTGGATTCAAGGCCAGCCTGGTCCACAGAGCAAGCTCCAGGCTGCTGGGACTAAAGGGAGACCCTGTCACAAAGCAAAACACAGTTCTCTGCCTTACTGGGCCTTCTTTGGCTTTCAGTAAAGGATAGCTGTTAATTGTTTTTCCAGGGGTTTTAGAGTAGAGCTTCATTAGGCCCTGAAGTTAACCTGTTTGTGTTCAGACACTGCTGTACCACCTGCTTGTGCCTGACCTCTCAGTGCCTTTGTGTTTTCTGTGAGTGCTTAATTCTTAACATTCTTCATGTTGATTTCTATAGGAGACAAGCTATGGGAGGTGCAGTGTGAGTCCCCGACCTTCACTGTGGCTTGGCACCCCAAAAGGCCTCTGCTGGCATTTGCTTGCGATGACAAAGATGGAAAATATGACAGTAGTCGAGAAGCTGGAACTGTGAAGCTGTTCGGGCTGCCCAATGATTCCTGAGAGGCGGCTTTGACATGAGGAGAGGAGCCTGGCAGAGGCCTACTTTGGACAGTTTGGTCTGTTCTCTTGGACTTTCGGAGTACCCTAAATTTTTATAAATTAGTATAAATTAAAAGAGTCTTTGGTCAGGCTGTGGATCTTTAAATTGAGCCACCTTGTAAATGGTAAGCAGGTGGTCTATCCCTGAGCTACTTCCTCAGTCCCCTTCATGGTTTTTGTTTTTGGGGTGTGTGTGTGTGTTAGCTGTTTCAACCCCCACTCCCATTATCTAAATTACCAGTTCAGTTTGCTAATGAGAACTCTGCAGGTGTGGGCCATGACCCAAGCACAGCACGTCCTCTGGGAGCCGCCTGTCTTCTGGACTTCAGGTATATGTAGAGTTTGTGGAGATGCTGCTGCTTGCACCGTACCTTGGTAGGGTGGGATAGGTGTGGAGGTTTTTTTTTAAGTAATGAAAAACATGTATATAATTTTGAGAACTGAGCATTTAATTAAACTGGCTTTATTATTATGAGACCTCTGAGACTGAAAATTGCTATCTTTTATAGTTTAGTAGCTAAAAACTTTTATTAGTGTATGAACTGTGTAAAGCTCCAAATACTTCTCAGAGGTACAGCATCTTTTAGTTTAAATGTTAAAAAGAATTGAAAATATGCATAAGCAAAAATAATTTTATATCTGTTTCTTTGGTTCACCGACCCTTTTTTGACACTGACTCTCCGCTAGAAGATTCAAAGAGATGGAGGGTTCTCCCAGGTTCGGGTTTCTTTAGAAGATTGTACCTGTTGATTTGCATTTACCATTTTATTCTGAAATATTTTTCCACTTGTTTTACTTTCAGACACATCAAGTTCACATGTTTTACTGACCAATCTCAGAATGAAAAAATTGAAAGATATGCTCTTTATACTGCATAATTTCACCTTTCTCAGAAACTAAATTTGGTTCTCTAATTTCAGAAGCTGTTGAATTTTTTTTCTGCTTTTTCATTTTAGTTTTAATGTCAGAATTATGATTTTCATCCTTTATATCATCTTTGTCCATTAGAAGTTTTTGAAATGATATTTTTGATTGTTTGGGTACTAGTACAGTTGAGTCATTATTTTCCATTTGATATTTCTTAGTGATCACTTCTAATCTGAAAGTGTGAAATTGGAACTTCCCACATTTACGTATGTAGGATCCCTTCAAATACTATTCCTTCACAATCACCATTCTTAAAACCAGGTGGTTGGTAATCTGGTAAAAAAGTTTTGTGGTCAAACAAACATCAGATTTTGCATTAGAAAATAAATCTTCCACATGAGAATACTTGCTTTTTTGGTGTCAGCAAATGGTATGTTAAGATTTATTGCTTTGATTTTTTACCAAGTCCATGATTGGGATCTTCTGGATTGGTGTATGCAGCCATGCTGATCGTACTTAGGTAGCATCCCAACATCAACTTGGCTAACTGTGAAGAACCTGGACAATTTATTTTTAAATTTTTATTTATTTTTTATGTGTACGAATGTATTGTCTGCAAGCAAGTTTGTGCACCCGTGTCATGCAGTGCCGCAGAGGTCAAGAAGAGGGCATCGGATTGCTCTGGAACTGGAGTTAAAGATGGTTCTCAGTTGGGGATCAAACCTGGGTCCTCTGCAAGAGCAGTCGGTGCTCTTAACTGGTAGGCCATCTCTCCAGACCCCAAACCTGGACAATTTTTATCTTCAGAATTTTGACACAAAGTTCATCTAGATAATTTGTTCTGTAAGCATGTTCTGGGAATATTCCTCTCAAATAGGTGATCCAAGATACTGACGGTTGATAACTCAGTCGGTATCTTATTGGGAAATACTGGTGATAGAAGTCGTCCTCTGCAATTGTACAGTGACTATTTTCTCATAAAATACTCGATTTAATTCAGTGTAACTCTTGAAGGTGCGGGTGGTGGCGAGGGCAGGGTGGCAAGGTGCAGCTGCCTATGTTACTTTTTTTTTAATTTATATTTTATTTTTTATTTTTTTTTGGTCTTTTTGAGATAGGGTCTCCCTGTAGCCCCAGCTGTCCTGGAACTCACTCTGTAGACCAGGCTGGCCTTGAACTCACAAATGTGTATGAGTGTTTTGCTTGAATGTATGTAAGTGCACCCGCAGTGCCTGCGGAGGTCAGAAGAGGGGATCCAGTCCCTTGTAACTGAAGTTACAGTTGTTAGCCAGCAATGTAGGTTCTGGGAACTGAACCTGTGTCCACTGTAAGAGCAGCCAGTGCTATTATAACTGCTGAGCCATCTCTCCAGCCCCGATATTAACTATTCTTATTACACGGAAATACTGTTGTTTCTTTTTTTTTAATCTGAGAAGTGGAGATTAAAATTATAATTCTGTTTAGTATTCTGGCCAAGAACTCTGAAATGGCGGAGAAAGCTTATATAGTGCATGGGCTACATAGTCTTTAAAAGCCATTCGTTACATGGGTGTGTATGCTTGGTTTCATTTTACATGGATTTGCATATGACAAATTAGGACAAACATGGAGTAAAGTTATTAAATAAAAATAAATACAAAATCTGGATGAGAGAAGTGTAAATTAGAACAAAAGTCAGGTTTGGGGAAATTAAATGGAAATATGTGCTAAGATTTATTGTGATACTAATATAAAGATGCAGGACTGCATACTACACGAATGCTATACATGTAACAGGTTGACTACATGGTCTGCAAACTATCAATTTTATATCAAATTATATCATACTATTAAAATGTGTGCATATTCATGTACCCATATTTCTGTGTGTGTGTGTGTGTGTGTACGTACATGATATGTTAAGTTATTCTGTTCCAGGGACTGAATGAAAGGGAGGTGAGCTCTAGCACGGACTGACTGTCCTCTTGACTGTAGCTGTAGCCATGAGCATTCTCTCAAGCTCCCACCACGATGGACTATAACCTTCAACTGTGAGCCAAATAAACCCTCTCCCTTAAGGTGGAATACACTTTTCAGACAGCTGAGGTGCTCAGGATGTACCCATGCCACTCTTAAACTGAATGCAGGCCTTTTGGGGTTTGCTTTTTCCTGCATCCTCTCTGGTACTCCATGTCTCAGTCTCTGTGAGCTCTTAAACTGAATGCAGGCCTTTCGGGGTTTGCTTTTTCCTGCATCCTCTCTGGTACTCCATGTCTCAGTCTCTGTGAGCAAAGCTCAACTTTCATTGGACTTAGCCTGTTCCTTTGGTCCACTTCTTGATCCTTGGGCATACCAGTCTCTGATCAGGGCTCCCTGTCCTGCCTTGAAATTTCCTCTGCCAGCACTAGAGCTGTGACGCCCAGGAACAAAACACATGCATCCACCTCATGCAAGCTTAACATGTTGCATGGCTGCTTCAACCCTGATTCTACCATCTCATGATAGCAGAATCACGGCAGATGATAGCAAAGTTCTTCAGCCTTGATCCCAGGTCACAACCGAGATAAGTCATCGAAGAGCAAGTCCCAGGCCAGGTTCGCTCTGCCAACTGATGTCCAGCCCTTAGCTGACCCTCCCGACTCCTTCCACCTTTTTTCTAGAAGATTCACTCAAAGCATGAGAACCCCCAGGTCTAGGAGACATACTGTCATTTCCCCAGATGGACTGGGCTTTGAAACTTTTAGTCCTCCAGAATTTCACATCCTAGGCAGAGAGGGGTCCGTTATTTCTGCAAAGGCTGCCATGAAGGGGAGCTCTTCCCTCGTGGGAAATGGTATCAGTACGTGGTCCACTGGTTAATAGTGACAGGTAGTATGAATCAGTTATCCAAGCTGGCAAGAAAAAAATCCATATAGATGAGGAGGGCGTCAGTTACCTTAAGATAAAGTTCAAGGGCCAGGCATGGTGGTGCTTGCCTTTCTTTAACACCTGCACTTGGGAAGCAGAGGCAGACAGAGCTGATAGAGACCAGGCCAACCTGGTCTACATAAGGAGTTACAGGCCAGCTTTGGCTAAAGGGAAACCCTGTCTCAAAAAAAATGAAACACTTGGTGATGATGAGGGGGAAAAAAAAACAATGAAACAAATTGCAAAACAATAAAAATGTGTGAAAGTTTACCCCAAGTGACATGACCACCACTGAACTCTTGAAATAATGAGATGGCAAGCTTCTTCACAACTGAAAGGAGCATTCTTTTTTTTTTTTTTTGGTGTGTGTGTATATGCAGATCTGCAATGTAAGGGTTGTGCTCCATGTCATGCATGCCCACCCGAGGATCAGAAGAGGTGTTTGGATTCCTGGAACGGGAGTTAAAGACGGTTTCAGCCGCCATGGTGGGGTGCTGGGTTGTCTGCAAGAGCAGTGGTGCTGCTTAAACCGCAAGCACCATCTCTCAGCCCCAGAAAAGATATCTTTATTTTTTTTTTTTTTTTTTGGTCTTTTTGAGACAGGGTCTCCCTGTAGCCCCAGCTGTCCTGGAACTCACTCTGTAGACCAGGCTGGCCTTGAACTCACAAAGATCCGCCTGCCTCTGCCTCTCGAGTGCTAGGATTAAAGGTGTGCGCCACCACGCCTGGCTGAAAAGATCATTGTTTATGGAAGGTCTGTGATGGGTTGTGATGGGTAGAGAAGCTGGAGGAAACATTACAAACCCCAAGAGTGGGATGACCGGATCATCTCACTAACCAGAGCAGTCAAGGCTTCCTGAGGCACGCAGTGGGAATGGTCATCTCCATACCAAGGTCACTCACTGTAAGATCCGTATGGGTCTTCAACAATGGAGACAACCACACGAAGACTTAAGTCCGAGAGAGTAAAACCATGAAAATATCCTCAGAAGACTATAACAAAAACTGGTTAACAGCTGACACAAAGTGCTCTTTCTGGTTCAAGACACATGGAAAAGACCATAACTAAAATGTCAATGGTGGCGCACGCCTTTAATCTCAGCACTCAGGAGGCAGAGGTAGGTGGATCTCTGTGAGTTCAAGGCCAGCCTGGTCTACAGAGCAAGCTCCAGGACACCTGGTACTAAAAGGGAGACCCTGTCTCAAAAATAACAAAAAGCGTCAAACTAAAAAGGAACACACACATACACAAATGTCAATGTATAGAAGCCAAGCACATACCTGTAACCCCAGTACTCAGGGGAGACTGAAGCAGGATTACTTTGACTGCAAGCCCACCCTGGCAAGTACTAGTCTGGCAGGGTTTTAGTGCAAGTCCCTATCTAAAAAAAAAAGGCCTGGTTGACTGAGTTCCAGTTGGGGCTACAGGGAAACCCTGTCTGAAAAACACACAAAAAGCCTGGTGTGGTGGCACACACCTTTAATCCCAGCACTCGGGAGGCAGAGGCTGGCAGATCTCTTCAAGGCCCTGGTCTACATAGAGAGCTCCAGGCCAGCTGGGACTAAAGGGAGACCCTGTCTCAAAAACAAAACAAAACAACAACAAAAAAAGCCCCCAAGAACTTACTGAGTACTTACAATACACCCAACATGGTGCTTGCTGTATTATATTGCTATATATTATATACAGGAATTAGTTCCTATATATAAATTTCAACATGGAGGCCAGAGAACAGTTTGGGGAGTAGGTTCTTTCCTTCCACTATCTGGTCAGGGTTGGAAGTCAGACATCCAGTATTTCAATCTGTTAACGCTTAGGAAAAGCAGGCCTGACAGTGAAAAGCATGTCACTCAGAGATTCCATAGTGACAGTCTCCTGTGCACCAACAGTCACAGCTCAGTCAGATAGAGATTCCATAGTGACAGTGTCCTGTGCACCGAGTCACAGCTCAGTCAGAGATTCCATAGTGATAGTGTCCTGTGCACTAAGAGTCACAGCTCAGTCAGAGATTCCATAGTGACAGTGTCCTGTGCACCAAGAGTCACAGCTCAGAGATTCCATAGTGACAGTGTCCTGTGCACCAAGAGTCACAGCTCAGAGATTCCATAGTGACAGTGTCCTGTGTGCCAACAGTCACAGCTCAGAGATTCCATAGTGACAGTGTCCTGTGTGCCAACAGTCACAGCTCAGAGATTCCATAGTGACAGTGTCCTGTGTGCCAACAGTCACAGCTCAGAGATTCCATAGTGACAGTGTCCTGTGTGCCAACAGTCACAGCTCAGAGATTCCATAGTGACAGTGTCCTGTGTGCCAACAGTCACAGCTCAGAGATTCCATAGTGACAGTGTCCTGTGTGCCAACAGTCACAGCTCAGAGATTCCATAGTGACAGTGTCCTGTGTGCCAACAGTCACAGCTCAGAGATTCCATAGTGACAGTATCCTGTGCGCCAATGGTCACAGCTCAGTCAGATTCCATAGTGAGAGTCTTGTGCACCAATGGTCACAGCTCAGTCAGATTCCATAGAGTCTTGTGCACCAATGGTCACAGCTCAGTCAGAGGCCACCATGGGTGTTTCAAGAACAAATGGTGAACTTGGGCTTCCTCTTGCTTTCCTGTTAAAATCACTAGAGGGACACTGGTCAGGGAATGGAGCAGACAGAGCAAGTCAGAAGTCCCTGTGATGTCCCAAACAGGCAACTATAAAGTGGTCACTAGCTGCACACAGAATGGGGATTCACCTCAACTTGGAGAAATGTTTTTCTCCCCAAATGAGGCATCACTGTGAAGTTCAGGTTGAAGATGATCAAGCCTGTAGTTCTTTTTTTCTTTTCTTTTTTTGAGACAGGATCTCCCTATGGCCCCACCCAGCCTGAAACTCGCTGTGTAGACCAGGCTGGCCTTGAACTCACAGAGATCCACGTACCTCTGCCTTCTGAATTCTGGGATTAAAGGTGTGCACCTCAGCACACAGCTTGGCCTGTGAGTCTTTATGGAACAGTTCTTGATGTATGGTTTCTCCAGTGGCGGCTTCAGTGCTTTCATTTGGCACATAAAGACACTGTCTTTGTTGGGCTAACTAGAAAGTGTCAGAGGTCTGTCTGCTGGCCATTGTGCAAGGGCATGAGTGACAAAGATTGCTGTATCCAGGAAGGTCAGGGTACTTGTTCAGGCCCAGGGGTCAGTGCATGGATTTGAAGACCATGTTTCTTCCCGTTATGACCCTGCCTTGAGTCCCAAATCTTAACTAGCCTCACGTAGATGAGACCTAACAGTGGTCTCCCTGTAGCCCCAGCTGGCCTGGAACTCACTATGTAGACCACGCTAGCTTTGAATTCTAAGATCCAATTGCCTCTACCGCCTGAGCCCTAGGAGTAAAGGTGTGTACCGCCATGCCCCACCAAAGTTACGTCTCAGCAGCTGTGCTTTAGTCTGCTCTACCCTTGAGGGCCTCCCTTGTCCAGTGGCTTGTCCCTTCTCACCCAGGTGTTCTGGAGCTGATCGTCTGTTGGCTTGAACTAACCTGCCGCATGCCCTGGGGACCTTGTCTAAAGCAATCATTCTTCCCCTGTAGACAGGACACTACCCAATTCCAAAGAACGTTCTGAGAATTCTGAGTGCCACATAGTGCTCAGCATATGGCTTGCAGTCAGCATCCTGCAGTAAGGGGACTGTCTGGCTATCTTATTCATACCTGCAAGGAGGCTGTAGCAGAGAGGTTCCAGTTGAGCTAGCTAGTGGCTTCAAAGCCCTCCTGGGAGAGCTCTTAACCTTCAGCAGGTGGAGCTGTTCAAACCTGCTGGTTGGTCCCAGTGTGGCCACTAGAGGGCAGTGGAGACAAGGCTGCAAAGCAGCTGGGGGCTGGTCTGTGCATTCAGGCTTTAGTCCTTGCGGTGGAGCCTGTTTATCTGCATTGGGCCAGCCCCTCCCTTCTTGTGCTGTGCATGTGCTGATGTTTTGCAGAAAATGTCACTCAGGGCCCCTTCAGAGTTCCTGCTAGCCTTATGCCCGGGACCAGCAGCAGCTAAAGGTGCCACTTCCTGGCAGTGCTGTTTACGTCTGAAGGATGCAGGCAGCACAGAACCTGGGGCTCTCTGCAGCCCACCAGAGCCTAGATGTAGCATGGTTGCTCTTCTGCCAGTTAAAACTTGGGGCCTGCTCCATCTTGCACCCCCCTCCCCCGCTTCCTAACCCTTTCCTACACCCTATGGTCTTGTGTGTAGAGAAAGTCAGGGAATCTGGATCCTTAGTCCGTTTCGAAGGCTCCTGGGAGCAGGGTTTCTAGGGCTCTGATGAACAACTGCTCTGGTTGGATCATTTCAGACATCTGAAGTTTTTGCAGCTCATTGGATGTGATGAGGGGGAGAAAGAACTAGAAGCATGTCTGTAATGTTTGGTGCTAGACCTCAGGCCAAGCCCTGTAGTGGATGGATCCCATAGCACTGTAAAAGGGGGAGTGGGAGATAGCTCAGTGGGTAAAGTGCTTGCCGTGCAAATGCCAAGAGCTGGGTTTTGTTCCCAGAACATGTGTGAAAAAGCCTTTTGAGATACAATACACTTGTAATTCTAGTGCCCTGGGGTGGAGCAGGCAGGTCCCTGATCAGCCAGCCTAGTTGAATCCGTGAACTCCAAGCCAATGATAGACCTTGTTTCAAAGACCGAAACAAAGTGGATGGCCCTGAGTAAGCCCAAAGAGGTTGAACTTTGTTCTCTACATGCACGCCCACACAACTGTACACACACTCACACAGACACCTGCACCCACATTCATACAGACTGCTTTAACAGATGCCAGTGAAAGGTGCCGACAGCACTGTGCCATGTGATCTTTGCATATTAACTCTCCAGGCTGTCCATAAGGTATTAATTCCAAAGAGAATGAGGCTCAAGGGAGGTGTATTGGTTAACTTTCTCATTGCTGACACCAGATTCCCAGATGAAAGCAGTTTAAAGGGTGCCTAAGGGTTTCTTATCCTCAGGGTCCTGGCTTGAGGGTGCAGTCTGTCATGGTGGCAGACACTTGGCTGGAGGCTGAGGCAGCTGGTCACACTGTAGCCAGACAAGGAGAGGGAGCTGAGCGTGGGTGCTCTTTGGGCTTTCTCCTTTTTCTCTTTTTAGTCAGTCTGGGTCCTCAGCCTACAGAATGACATCGCCCACATTGAAGGCAGGTCTTCCTTATCAGTTAAACCTTTCTGGAAAACCCTTCACAGATGCCCACAGAGATGTTTCTCTAGATTAACAGGAGGTTATAGTAACACACAGTGCTCAAGGATGGTGCTATCAGAAATTCCAACCAGTGTGCCTGATTCTAAAGTCCAAACACTTTTCTAAAGTAGTGGGAATACTCTATTTTACTTTTTTTTTTTTTTAGACAAGGTCCCCTGTAACCCCAGCTGGCCTGGAACTCAGTTTGTAGACCAGGCTGGCCTTGAACTCAGAGATCTGCCTGCCTCTGCCTTCCAAGTGCTGGGATTAAAGGCGTGTGCCACCATGCCCCGTGGTCTCTCTCTCTCTCTCTCTCTCTCTCTCTCTCTCTTTTAGTAATAACAATTGTATTTACTTAGAAGCACAGAATGTCAACAAAACAGCTGCAGTTTCTTTTTCTTGCAGTTACAGACTGGCATTCAGTTAACAGAACAATTATTTCCATATAAGCTGTATCAGAGACAACTGAAGATGAAAAAAAAAAAAACTACCATCCCATATATAACCAATTTGTGCTGTGCACCAACAAGAACCTGCTCTAAATTTCCCTGCCAGTTTACACCCCCATACCGTCCCAGGCAAGGCTAGTGGCTACTGAAGACACCACCAGGACGGGGCTGGCTAACGACACATTTAGTAATGTGTTAACTCTACAAAAAAAGATGCGGTACAGTTTAAAAACAAATCTTACATTTTCTACTGCCTTACATTTCAAGTTTTTCTTTAAAAAAAGTGAGTTGTGTACAGTGGGGTTAAATGCTTTATAGACAAGAAAAAAATGCACTAGAACAAACTTATTCTTCATCTTCCTCTTCATCTTCATCCTGTTCATCTTTCTCCTCTTCCTCACCATCATCTTCCTCACTTCCTCATCCTCTTCATCTTCCTCCTCTTCCTCCTCCTCTTCATCTTCATATCCCTACTCTTCCTTCTTTTTCTTGCTTGCTCTTTTTGCCCTTCACAACTCCCCCTTTTTACAGCATCGGGTTTTCCTTTGGCTCTGTAGGCAGCAATGTCCTTTTTGTATTTCTCCTTCAGCCCAGGTCCTTCTCCTAAGGCTGCTCATCATCTGCAGCACTGTTGCTCCACATCTCTCCCAGTTTCTTTGCAACATCTCCAATAGATAAACCGAATGCTCTCCTTTGACTTTGGGGCGATACTCAGAGCAGAACAAGAAGAAAGCCGAAGGAGGCCTCTTGGGTGCATTGGGATCTTTGAACTTTTGAGTTTCCCCTTTGGGAGGGATATAGGTTTTCATTTCTCTTTCATAACAAGCCTTGTCTGCCTTTCTGTGTCTTCAAACTTTCCTTTTTCTTTAGCAGACTTGGTCTTCCACCTCTTTTTTTTACATTTTAATGTATTTATTATTTTTTATGTGTATGAATGTACTGTCTGCATGTAGTGCACCCGAGTCATGCAATGCCGTGGAGGTCAGAAGAGGGCATTGGATTTCCCAGGAACTGGAGTTAAAGATGGAGTTAAAGATGGTTCTTAGTCACCATGTGGGTACTGGGAATCGAACCCGAGTCCTTTGCAAAAGCAGTCGGTGCCCTTGACCACTGAGCCATCTCTCCAGCCCCGGTCTTCCAGCTCTTTGAGGACTTCTTAGCAAACTCAGAGAAGGGTGCTTCTTGTGCTCCTCCCGGCAAGTTTGCACAAAGTGCATGTAACCGACATTTTGCCTCTTGGCTTCTCAGGATCGCCTTCGCCTGTGTTCAGATGTTTCTCCTCAGCGAGGCACAGAGTTGCCCAGTGCCCATCCTGCTCTCAGTTGCCCCGGTGCTGTCTCTGTGGAGCTCATTGGACTACAATGGCTGTCTTTTTTGGTCTTTTTGAGGCTGGATAAAAGTCCATTTTACTTTTATCCAGACTCTTTCTACAATCAGGTTTATAGACATTAGCCCCTAGGGAGAAGAAAGGCAGGGCTGTGAAGAAGCAGCTTCCTGAAAACCCCGTATCTCACAGCACTGAGTGTCGGTTAAGAGCATGGATTTCAAATACAGCCCAACTGCCTGTATTTGGAAACTGGCTCTTCTACCTCACATCCCTATGGCAGCAGGCTGACCATTTTTACTGAACCTTAGTTCCCTCTGGAGGCTGCCAGGTGCTAGCTTGATCTAGAAATGACATCCCTTCAGACCCTGTTCAGGACTTACTGTGATAGTATATTAGTCAGACTTTTCAATCTGTGACAAATATGTGAGAGAAATGGTTTTAAGGGGGATAGATTTATTTTGCCCATAGTTTTAGAAGCTTCAGTTCATGGTAAGGTTGGGTCTATCCCAGGGTTTGGGGTGAGATAGAACAGCATAGCAGAACTGTGTGGTGACCTGAGCTGTTCACCTCCTCATGGCTAGGAATGGCCCTTGGACTGGGTATGGCTTTCAAAAGCATGCCTCAGTGGCCTAGTCCTTCCAGCCAGACCCCATCTCTTAAAGTTTCCACCATCTCCATAGTAGCAACACCAGCTAGGGACCAAGCCTTCAACACATGAGACTGTGGGGACATTCTCATTTCAAACCATAACAATGGAGAAGTCAGACTGATTAGTATTCATGGAAATCTTGATCTGGTTAAGAGCATATTTTGCCACTCATGGGTATATACCCACAAGACTCATCCTACTGCAGAGATACATGCACGGCCATGTTTATTGCAGCTCTCTTCACAATCCAAGTGCCCCTCAACTGATGAATGGTTAGAGAAAATGTGGTACATGTACACAATGGAGTTCTATGCAGCAGTAAAGAAAGATGACATCATGAACTTTGCAAGGTAAATGCATGGAACTAGAAGATATCATGTTAAGTGTAGTAACACAGTCCCAGAAAAACAAAGGGCGAATGGCATCCCTCATCTTTGGATGCTAGCACCAAGTACCTAGTTATAAGGCAAACTGAGCAATGTTAATGTTATATTCCTCGTGATCTGATCTGAAAACAACTGTGCATCCCTTAAACAATTGTGAATCCCTTAACAGGTTCTAGAATTAACCTACCACTTATTTTCAGACTTTGGAATTTTGGTATATGGGTGGAGGGTATGTATGCATATTTTAGAGTAATATAAAGTCAAAAGAATGAAAAAAAACTAGTTTGTCATGACATTGTGTCTGACCACAGTATTTAGCATTTCTTTCTTTTTTTTTTTTTTTTATATTTTTGAGACAGGGTCTCCCTGCTTCTGCCTCCTGAGTGCTGTGATTAAAGGTGTGCACCACCATGCCTGGCCCTTTTTTTTGTTTTTTTGAGACAGGGTCTCCCTTTAGTCCAAGCTGGCCTGGAGGTCACTTGGTAGACAAGCTGGCCTTGCTTGAACTCCTAGAGATTCTGCCTGCCTTTGCCTCCTGAGTATGGGATTAAAAGTGTTCACCACAATGCCTCGTGCTTTCTAGATTTCTTATACAAGGCTTTTTGAGCTTTTGTCCAAGCCTTTTTTTTTTTTTTTTTTTTTTTTGGTATTTTCAAGGACCAGGGTCTCCTTTAAGTCCCAGCTGGCATGTAGTTCACAGAGGATCTGCCTGCCTCTGCCTCACAAGTGCTAGGATTTAAGGCATGTGCTGTGTCCAAAGCCTTTCTACAATATTATGCAGTAATAAAAAGTCTCAGGCTGTGTTGTAATTGTATTTAAGCCTTTCTGGATGGTTATTGACCATACTTAATTCCCATAACCAATTTGGCTGAGGGACTTAAGGATAACTTTGTCCCTTGCCCTCAGAGTTCAACTAAGTTCCCAGGGTACTATGCATGGGGGGCATCTCTGAATGACATGCAGATTGCGTCATCACGCTTCTTGTATAGGACGGTCTTGGAGATCCACTAATGCGACTT
This sequence comes from Rhizomys pruinosus, assembly GCA_009823505.1. Lineage (NCBI taxonomy): Eukaryota > Metazoa > Chordata > Mammalia > Rodentia > Spalacidae > Rhizomys > Rhizomys pruinosus. Next base: position 878,135 of record VZQC01007129.1, read on the forward strand.
CCAAACAGTGTCCAGTCTATAAAGAAGGTTGAAAGTTTGCTCATGTTTCAAAAAGGGACGCCTGGTCTAGCACGACCTGACTTTGTCTTGAGTGGATGGAACTAGTAAATGAAAAGCCGAAAGGCGCCAGGGGTCCCCCCCCCCCCTGCTCAAAACCGGAAAAAACAAAAATGACCCCTGCATGAGGACAGATCCTCTCTGACTTGAGATGAGAAAACCAAAAACCTTGGTTTAATCTGGTCTGTGTGGCCTTTAAAAAATCCAAAAGGAAAAGTATAACCAGAAATAATAAGTAAGACCTGGAGAAATTGTACTTCGGTATAAACAACTTGAGATCTTAGTAAAAAGACAACCACAACACATACACACAAAAAAAAACAAAACACAAAGCATATAAAAGGACTTTTGTTTTGCTTGTCTTCAATTCTTACTGGCAAGTGCAGCTACCCTGTGGCTGCCACTGCTTTTGCATCCTTCAAAGACATATGCAAGAAACAGCTTTTAACCTTCCAATATGGGACTGAAGACTCATGTCTCTCCAAGAAATCCTTCCAGAACTTCAGTGCCAGATGAGGACTGCTGAGACATCCAGCTTGTGGACTGAGGCACTACTGGGATTTCACCCTCTCCAGAGTGTAGACTGCCATTTATTGACTGCCCATGCTATGTCATGGAGGCCAATACAGGGACGATCAAGACAGGACACGGTGCCCTACTGGACCCTCATTTGTGACCATGGGGGGGAAAAGGAACGATCCCAGTGTGGGAGCACAAGGGCAGGACTGATTGGTTGTTTGGGTGCCAAGGAGGAGCCTTCAAAACTTCCTTAAGGAAAACATTTTTTTTTTTTTTTTTTTTTTAAAAAAAAAACAAAGAAATCCCATAAGCTTGAAGATGCTAAAACCTATGATGTCTATATCTTGACTCTATGTGTAGCATGCATATTGTGGAGTGATACAAACTAGAAGGACAAACAACAACAACAACACAACAACAAAAGACTGGGTGAAAGAACCAACTGAATCAGTAAACTTCTTGCCCAAAATCAGTGAAACTACATCAAAATGTAAAAAAAAAAGACAGCAAATCTGAAGACATGTATGGGCAGAATGCATGAGCTTCTGGTGGGGTGGGGGGCAAGGGGCAAGGAAGGGGGATGGGTCTAAATTTGATTTAAAGAATGTATGGAGGCGCTAAAGCCCAGGGGGGGGGGGACTGTTCAAAGGTTAAGAGTGCCCAACTGCTCTGCAATGGAATGGGGTTCAATTCCCAGCACCCGAATGGCGGGGCCCCTAAGAAACCTCTTTAAGCCAGGCATGGTGGTCCCCCCCATGCCTTTAATCCTAGCACTCGGGGAGGAAGCGCAGGCAGATCTCTGTTAGTTCAAGGCCAGCCTGGTCTACAGAGTTGAGTGATTTCCAGGCCAGCTGGAAGACCCTGTCCTTCAAAAAGCCACAAAAAAAAAAAAAAAAAAAAAAAAAAAAGAAGAAAAATGTATGAAATGCACAAAACTTCACCCACATTTAGCTCCAGTTCCAGGGGAATCTGACACCCTCTTCTGACCTCCCCAGCATTGCAGGACATGGGTGCACAAACCTACATGCAGACAGTACATTCATACACATTTAAAAAAAGAGCATATTTGGACCAAGGTGAGGGCTGAGGCCTAGTTTCAGGGATGGTGGCTTCTAGATGGAGGGAGAAAAGGAAGCAGGGGGTAGTCATGCTGGAGAATTGTGTTCCCTTGGAACTAAGAGACCTCCAACTTCACAAAGCAGGGGTAGTCATGCTGGAGAATTGTGTTCCCTTGGAACTAAGAGACCTCCAACTTCACAAAGCAGGGGTAGTCATGCTGGAGAATTGTGTTCCCTTGGAACTAAGAGACCTCCAACTTCACAAAGCAGGGGTAGTCATGCTGGAGAATTGTGTTCCCTTGGAACTAAGAGACCTCCAACTTCACAAAGCAGGGGTAGTCATGCTGGAGAATTGTGTTCCCTTGGAACTAAGAGACCTCCAACTTCACAAAGCAGGGGTAGTCATGCTGGAGAATTGTGTTCCCTTGGAACTAAGAGACCTCCAACTTCACAAAGCAGGGGTAGTCATGCTGGAGAATTGTGTTCCCTTGGAACTAAGAGACCTCCAACTTCACAAAGCAGGGGTAGTCATGCTGGAGAATTGTGTTCCCTTGGAACTAAGAGACCTCCAACTTCACAAAGCAGGGGTAGTCATGCTGGAGAATTGTGTTCCCTTGGAACTAAGAGACCTCCAACTTCACAAAGCAGGGGTAGTCATGCTGGAGAATTGTGTTCCCTTGGAACTAAGAGACCTCCAACTTCACAAAGCAGGGGTAGTCATGCTGGAGAATTGTGTTCCCTTGGAACTAAGAGACCTCCAACTTCACAAAGCAGGGGTAGTCATGCTGGAGAATTGTGTTCCCTTGGAACTAAGAGACCTCCAACTTCACAAAGCAGGGGTAGTCTTGCTGGAGAGTTGTGTTCCCTTGGAACTAATAGACCTCCAACTTCACAAAGCAGGGGTAGTCTTGCTGGAGAGTTGTGTTCCCTAGGAACTAGTAGACCTCCAACTTCACAAAGCAAGGGGTAGTCTTGCTGGAGAGTTGTGTTCCCTTGGAATTAATACACCTCCAACTTCACAAATCAGGGGTAGTCTTGCTGGAGAGTTGTGTTCCCTTGGAATTAATACACCTCCAACTTCATGAATCAGGGGTAGTCATGCTGGAGAGTTGTGTTCCCTTGGAACTGATACACCTCCAACTTCACAAAGCATTGAAGCAAGTTGTGTTTTCATTTATTGAGTGTTCATCTAGTATATTGAAGCCAGGCACTGAGATATAAAGTGGGCTTCTGACCTAGTCTCTGCTGTCAGGTGCCCTGGGTCTTGCGGGATAACACCCAAGGGAATAATTGCCAATTCAGTGTGATTACCGTCACTTAAGTCAGACTTGAGCCAAAAGGCCATTCACTGGTTCACATATGTGGGACATCCAAGCTGGGGCTGGACCCAGGGTCTCAAAGTGTGGCCTTAGGAAATCTTTGCTCCCTTGTCTCTGATTTTTTCTGTGAGTTTTACCTTTTGTCAGGCCCTGCTTTTGGAGGTCACAGGCGGCCTGTAGCTCAGGCCTCCATATAAAATGTTCAGACAGCCCAACAGAAAAATGGCACCTTCCTCAGTAGCTTCCTCTAATATCACAGAGTTGCAGCTCATCGAACATCTTTAATCTTGGCCATTCATTATGGCCAAGAGAGTCACTTGATCATGTGCCTCTCCTGACAGGTAGGGAGCATCCTGTCCTATCAGCTTGGCAGAAACTATTTGGTTTGAGGTTGAGGTGGTAGATAACAGGGTGAGGGAAATGGGGTTTCCCCATGGAAAATTGAGATCTGTCACTAAAGGTAGAAACTGTGAATATTTTGGTTACCAATAGATTTTTATCCACCACAGCTATCTGGGAAAAGAATAATCTACAAATTAAGGTCTCTGGCTTGGGACTCAGTCCTGCCGTTTAGCAGCTGTGTCCTTCACCTGTCGCTTGTTGTCTCAAGTGTCCCCTCTGCAAAGCTGGGATGCTCTTCCCCATTGTCAGCTTGGGTCAATGCAAACTACATCACAAAGAGACAGGCCACCTCTAGGAGGTGTGGTTCCCAGTCGTTGTGGCATGAATTTTGACATATTTGAATTGTTCTTTGACCAGTGCTGGGGTGGTTGTCCACAGAGGTGATAGCCAGGCACAGTCAGCAGAACCCAGCTGAACTTGGTACAACCCCAAGGCTGCCCTTTATTAGCTCCATTTTTTTCCACTCTGAAATGAAGATTGTTCCTGCCTCACAATGTTGTTAGCAGAAAGCGATGAGGCAATGTCTAGCTGGGACCTGGAACTGTCCATCGTGTAGCCCATGGTGAGTTCATATATCCCAGGCTGTAACTAGTGATACATGAGTTAGCACAGCTTTTTGCTCCTGAGCATGCCAGAAGTCCAGGTGGGAATCTACCAGGATGCACACGTGCTCTTGGAATGAAATCAGTCCTTCTTGATAAAGGCAACATCTGGTCAGCAGCCAAGGCCTGGGGAGGCTTGGCATAGACTGGTTTTGCAGAAGTTCATGTGTCACTCTTCACTAGCCCATAGGCTGTTATTAGCTTGTCTTTCATTTCTACCACAGGGTTTTCAGCCAGACAGTTTGAACAGAACCTCATCTGGAGTGTGCAAATTCTTCTCCCCCGTTGCTGGCAGAGATTTGAGATCGGTTCTGCACTAGGACAAGTTGTAAGTAAACACACGTTACTCAAATGTGGCCCCTCCTACCCCCACATAGCCTTACATAGAATTGGATAGCTTCAAATCAGAGAACCAATGAGCGATTGGAAAAAAGTCTGTAGGTTATTTAATTCAGACAATTCATTTTATAGAAGAGAAAAATTAAGCTGGGCGTGGTGGCGCACGCCTTTAATCCTAGCACTTGGGAGGCAGAGGCAGGCGAATCTTTGTGAGTTCAAGGCCAGCCTGGTCTACAGAGTGAGTTCCAGGACAGCTGGGGCTACAGGGAGATCCTGTCTCGAAAAACCAACAAAAACACAAGGAAACAAAAAATAATTGTGGTTAACATGACCCCAGTACAGGCCCTGTCCGTTCAGACAGAAAACCCAACAGACAGTGGAACCCTTTTGTTTTTTAGTGCTTGGGAATTACACTTATGTCTTGAGTCCTCCTGATTTTGTTTTCATTCTTTTTTTTTAGACAGTCTCTCCCTGTAGCCCCAGCTGTCCTAGAACTTACTATATAGACCAGGCTGTCCTTGAACTCACAGATTTCTGCCTGCCTCTGCCTCCTGAGTGTACCACCATGCCCGGCTCTGATTCCTAGTCTAAAACCTTTCATATCTGGTGTTTCTATCATGTAGTCACTCCAGCCATCTCCTGATGTAAGTTCAGGCTTTATTTTGGGCAGTATAGAAACGCAGTCAACACGAAGTCGGATCCTGGAAAGCACAGGACAAAATGGGGCGGAGAACAGCTGTTTTGTTTGGTCGTCCGGTCCCGTCGCTCGGTTGTTCGTGCCGCCCGTCTTGCCTCGCCCGGCGGTCGGCGCTCGCAAGCCCCGTGGAAGCAGGTGCTGTCCGGGGTTCCATCGAACTGCAGTCGAGGCAGTACACGTGGAAGAGGGGCGGGGGCGTGGGGGGGGGTGGGGCGGGGCGAGACGCAAGAGGGTCGAACCTGTAGCCACCACTGGTCCTAGAACATCACAAGTCTTGAGACCAGGGCTGGTGCCATGGAACTCAAAAAAGATCCCCCGCCGGCCTTCGGCCGTTTCCCAAGTAGCTAGGATTAAGCGGGGGTCCACCTTACGCCCTGCGTCAGATGCCACTATTTTAAGAAGAGGTAAGTTTTTTTTTAAAGGCTGTCAAGGATAGGTGTACTGCGCCTCTGCAATGCTAGGTTGGGGCACCCAGATCGGCAATGCCCTTGAAGAATGGGTGGGTTTGGATTTTCCCCTTGAACCTGGGAGTTAAAGACCGGTGTGGATTAGCCCCAATGTTGGTGCGGGAATTGAACACCCCCGGCGCACCCGGCCTCCTCTGTAAGAGACATCAGTGTGCTCGTAAAAAACCGCTGAGGGCATCTCCGCCGCCCTCGATTCCCTTAAGTTTGCCATTGCAAACGCTATCCAAATGATTCGTGGTACTCAAGCTCATCCATTTAGGACCATCTAGTATCTGTTCATAGTTCCATCTTTCTACTTCTTTTTCCACATCTCCATTAATACATCTGTTTATTGCCTTATCCAATCATCGAACCACCAATGTGTCTATACAGCCTTAAGTCCTGGTCTATGGAAATAACCAAGTTGAGTAACAATCTTTCCTCTTTAGCCTTTCACCTCTTGTGTAGAGAAAACATACAGAAAATTGCATCTTAGGGCCAGGCCTAGTGGTGCATGTCTTTAATCCCAGCACTCAGGAGGCAGAGGCAGGCAGCTGTCTGTTAGATCAAGGCCACCCTGGTCTACAAAGTGAGTTCCAGGCCAGCTGGGGCTACTGGGTGACCTTGTTTCAAAGAGACAAAAAAAAAAGGGGGGGGGGGATCGAATCTAAGGATGTATACAGGGCTCTTTATACAAGAAAGGGAACTTGGTCATAAGCAGTGCCCACGGAGGTCAGAAGAGGGTGTCAGGTCCCCTGGAACTGGAGTTACAGGTGTTTGTCAGCCACCATGTGGTGCTGGTCCACTGCTGGTGGTCTTAACTGCTGAGCCATCTCTCCAGCTCCCTATCCTAGTTAATAGTTAACAGAGGTTGTCAAGGGTTATTTGAAAGGGCTTTGAATACCAGACTTGGAGCCAGAATGTTGCCCTGTGGGTATCTGGAAACCATTACAGGGCTCTTGGCAGAATGTGGCATGGGTCAGTGAGCTTTGAGAAATATAGCTCCTGGTGAGGAGACCAGGATTGTTAGGAGTATTTAAACCCTATTCTGACAACCTCAGGACAGTTGACTTCATGGGCTGAATCAAGCAAGGTCTTGGCCATAGAGATGGGGCCTGGGGGTGGAGTTTGAGCAACTCCTGGAGGGAGAGTTAACAGGTGAGCAACAACAGTGCTATTTGCATCACAAGAGGAAAAGGATCTTTTTGGGGTGGAAACAGTTAATACATTCAGCTTTAGATATGCTGCCTTTTAAATATCTGTGGGAGAGCTGAGGAGACAGCTAGGGGCAGTTAGTTTACAGGGCCTAGAGCTTGTGGAAGATGGAGGATGATGGTGGGATGGTGAGGTGAGCAGGGATGGAGAGTGCCACTGCACCAGAGCAACAGCGCAGTGGAGGCCACAGGCTAGACTTTCCAGGGTGGGTCTCTGGCCAGCAGCGGGCATCTCAGAAACGGAGAAGAGGGAGGTATAAAGCAGTGAAGACGTTTTCTCATGGATATGTCTGTTGTTGACATTAGAGGGTGCGACGGACCAGGGTGCTGGGAGCAATCAGTCCGAAGGGAACAGGGAGAAGAGTAGGTGGGCAAGGATTCGGCGAGAAATGACACACAGACACCAAAAGGCTTGAGTCTGAGTGCGCTTTACTTTTTTATAAGCATTAGTTTTATAAAGAAAAGTTGGCAAGAGGACCACATTGTTTATTCATACAATTAGCAAGATTATACAGAACTTTTGAGATCAATCATTTTGAAAGCAATAGAACTATTCATAGGAAATCAAAGATTTATGTTGCTTTTGTGCCCCTGATGCGAGACTGCAGTTACCAAGTTTTGTAATGTACTTTCTTGGCTAGCATTTTGTCTTGTGATAATCTTAAGATATGAGTATGGTTTCTTTTTAACTTATAAGAATTTTTTCCTTTCGATTAGTTTTTTTTTAACCTGGTTCTAACATTTTCTCCTTTATATGAAACAATGATTGTGTTTAATAGCGCAGAGTCCCTTGGAGAATAATGGGCTCTTAAGGGGGTCAGAAGCATTCCTACAGGGCTAGGAAAGTTCGCCCTGACCTCAGGTAGCTCTGGGAGCTAATAATTCAGGGTTGGACTGTATTCTTGTGGTTAAGGTAGTCATGGGAACCAGACCTGCTTCAACTAGAGAGTTGCTCCTGGACGGTTAACTGTTTCCTTTCTGCCATACATCGTGGTCTTCATAATACCATTCTAACCAATATTCTAAAGTCTGCCTAGAAATAGATGGTGTCAATTTCAGTTAGTTCCCTGTAATTTAAGGGGCATCTAAAGTCTATTTCCTATAATGAAAGCTGGACCATTCTTAGTCAAAATTGTGAGCTGGATTTTCCCTGGGGCCGTTTTATTAGTTAAAACTTTTGCTGCTGTTGCAGTTGGTCCCATGGGTTTATATTTTTGTAAGATTTTTCTGGTACTTTAATCAAAGCTTGGAGGACAGGTGGAAAGTTTGTGGGAAGCACCTTCCCTGAAAACTCATCCATGTCCAATTTACGACTCGGATTTCCTGGAACTGCAAAGGACTTGGAGAGACCATGTCCCAGGCAGGACTGCGATACCAGAGCACATGATAATAATCAGCAAAGTACAACCAGGACCTAAAAAAGGGCTAGGAGCACACTCCACCCCAGGAGGAAAACTTCCTTGAAGCCTGCGCCTCCATCTGGTGAGCGAATCAGGCAGACTCCACTGGGGACGGCGTGGCAAGAGGGAGCTGGTGAGGGTGTTCAGGAACTGTGTTGTTTTGGCAGCTCTTTTGTAATTATAAGATTATTTAAAAACACAGTTAAAAAACAACAAAACCAGCAGGATGTTGTACTGTGTGCAGTGGTGTAATGATAACTTTTATTCACTGGGGATGCAGCTCAGTCGATAGAGTACTTGCCTAGCACGCAAGAAGCACATGGTGGCACGTGCCTGTAACTCTGTCCCTGGAAGGCAGAGCAGGAGGACCAGGAGTTCAAAGATCATCTTTGATGATCCACCAAGTCCAAAGCCAGTCAAAACTACATGACACACCACTTTAAAAAAATAAACTTCTTGGGGATGGAGAGATGGCTCAGAGGTTAAGAGCGTTGACTCCCAGCACCCACATGGCAGTCTTTAAAATGGGCTTGGTAGTGCATGCCTTTAATCCTAGCACTCAGGAGGCAGAGGCAGGTGGATCTCTGTGAGTTCAAGGCCAGCCTGGTCTACAGAGTGAGTTCTAGACCAGCTGGGGCTATAAGGAGACTCTGTCTCAACAACAAAAACAAACAAACAATAACAAAAACTTCTGTGATTTACATATTGACATATAATAAACCAAGCACAAAGCATGAGTAGCTTGATAAGTTTGGCATATGGATTTTCTCATGAAGCACATCATTGTAATTAGTATTTTCCCATGTCTACTTGTTAATGCTCTTTCTGTCTGCACTCAGCTCTTCTGCCCCACAAGGCATCCAGTAGCATTAGTGTGCTTTCTCCTGCTATAGATTGGCTTGCATTATCTAGAGTTTTCTATGAATTCAATCATATAGCATGTACTTTTTTTTTTTTTTTTTTTTTTTTTTTGAGACAGGGTCTCCCTATAGCCCCAGTTGTCCTGGAACTCGCTCTATAGACCAGGCTGGCCTTGACTCTTAACATTTAAATCCTTCCAAGGAATTGCACATTAGAAAAATTCATTTTGCCCTTACTGGGTCTTGTCTTTGGTGGCTACAAGGCACCTGAGCTAGTTCTTCCCTGAAGCCTCAGTAGAAGTATACAGCATGTTCCACAGCTGCATGCAGCACAGCATGTATAGCATGTTCTACAGCATGCATGCAGTCTCAGCCACAGGCCAGAAAAACTCTTCCAGACTTAGACTAGAGACATGTGACATGAAAGAATGATCCTAAACCCATATGCCTTTGGTCAGTCAGAATATCTGCTACAGATTAGGCTGTAGCTCTTACCCTCCCATTGATTGGTATTAGTAAAGCATGTTGAACTTCAAACTTGTCAAGCTGCTAGTCAAGAGAGCTACCATAGACAGCTTGTCTCAAGGGCTCATAGGAGTTGGGCTGTGCTTTCCTAAGAGTGTCTTTCCCAAGAGATAATGGATATGGCCCTGGGTTTCCTATGGGCATTGAAAGGCAGGGTTTTCAAATATAGATTTACACACTGTACCTAGCATTATAAGGAAACAATGCTCAGGTTGATCTAAGTTACCAGGTAGCAGGTAAAACAGTTAGCAAGTATTGACCCGGAACCTACTCCTCTGATACCTGGGGGTCCCTTTTCATGGTTTAGAACTAGAATGTCAGCAGACAGCCAGTAGAAAGGAGGACATGACCCAGTCATGTGCAAACACTTGAGAACCCACCCTATGGCCTCCACTGGCCTCCCTACTTACAGATAAATGCATTTGAACTTTCTTTTTTTTTTTTCCTTTGGTTCTTTTGAGACAGTGTCTCCATTTAGTCTCAGCTGGCCTGGAACTCACTATGTAGACCAGGCTGGCCTTGAACCCACAGAGATCCGCCTGCGTCTGCCTCCGAAGTGCTAGGATTAAGCTTAAGCCACCATGCCTGGCTCATTTGAACTTTCTTAAACTAGAAACTTCTACTAAAAATATATTCTTGTACCTATTATGTAGCAGTTTCCACTGAGTTGAAACATTCCATTTTGAAGGGAGGCTTCTTATCACCCAGGAAATGAAAGACACAAAACTCTTAGGATGTCTATGAAACTTAGCAGGTACAAAGCTCCTCCTTCCCCTAGGTTATATAAGCAGGGAGGACTGCTGGGGAGAGACTCTGCCCTGTCACACTGCCTATAAACTGTATACAGAGCTCTGGGGTTCCAGTTTCATGAGTCATCATTAGGCTGCTGTGAGCTTATGATGATACCATTGCCTTTTTTTTAATTAAAAAAATTTTTTAATTTATTTTTGTATGTGTATGAATGTACTGTCTGCATGTAGGTTTGTGCACCCATGTCATGCAATGCCTCGGAGGTCAGAAGAGGGTGTCGGATTCCCTTGGAACTGGAGTCTAAGATGGTTCTCAGCTGTCAGGGTGGGTGCTGGGGATTGAACCTGGGTCCTCTGCAAGAGCAGTTGATGCTCTTAACCACTAGGCCATCTCTCCAGCCCCCATACCATTGCCTTTGAGTCAGCCGTGCTCCTGTATGTAACCCTCACCCATACTCCTGTAAGTACTCGCTTGGTGAGCTCTCTGCTTCACCAAGGTGGACTTTGGTGATACTGATAATCTGGTCCATTGTCAGTTCCCTCTCTGGGGTGGGAAGATGCTTGTTCATGTCTTTCCAGGAAATGTGTCACAGAACATAAATGGTGCCCAAATAGGGAGAGACAAAAACCAGAAATGAGTTGGGGAAGAGTGGGCTGGAGGAAGCATGCCACTGGGGGCAGGTTTAAAAAGTTCAAATAGACTGGCAAGTCTACATTTGCTGTCTCTGTCTGCTTCCTGTGCATACTGGAAGCTGTGAACCCTGCTTTCTGCTCCTGCTCGGGCACCTCCTGACCCCATGCCTCCCTGCCATGATGGACTCTAATTCCCCTGGAACTGTCAATCATAAGCTCAAATAACTCTTTTATAAGTTCACTTGATCATGGTGGTTCTACCACAGCAACAGAAAAGTGACTAATATAGTGTCCATCCTCCTTTATTTGGTGTGGGAAGCATGCCACTGTGATGAGTGCAGTCTCTCTCATGAGTATGAGGATGCTCGAAAACAGCTGAGAGATACAGAATTATTATAATTATTAGACAGGATCATAGGCAGGTTGTCCATCAGTCGCATGACTGCTACTGTGGGTGTTAAGATAAGCAACTGAGGTTTGGCTATCTTCCAGAAAACCAACTAACCAACCAACCAACCAACCAACCACTTGCTCGCTTCAAGGAGGAATTACAATGGGAAAAGGAGACTTAGCTGCTAGCCTTTGCATAAGCCTTGGGTGGAAAGCAAAGTGTAAAAATGGAGGCTGAGAGGCTGGCAACCCACCCACCTGCCCGCCTGCCTGCCTGCCTGCCTGCCTGTGGATGGAGGCTGGCTGGCTCAGGCTGGGGACTGGCCGGCCCAAGCGGCCTGTGTCCTCACTGACCACTGGCACGGCTCCGCTGGGTTCCCCGGCTTTAGGAGTATTTGCCTGCATGAATTCAAGTGCACCTATCCTAAGCACTGAACCATCTTGCCAGCCCACTCAAAGTTACCTTGAGAAATAAATGCCACTGTTATCTAATGGAACCTCTGTTTGCAGTTACCTTGCTAAGGCATTGGCTGTTGGAGACTGGGATGGATTAATTTAGAATAAAACGGAGCTCATCAAAACAGTCAACTTCCTCATGGAGAATATTGAGAAAGACAGAAAGAGATGAAAAACATGTTTGGCAGAATGCGTGAGCTCTGGTGGGGTGGGGGATAGGGTGGGACACGGGTCTAGATTTGATAAAAAAAAATAAAAATAAATTTAGGTAAAAAAAAAAAGGGAAAAAAAACCCCAGAGCTCACCAGTTCTGAAGCAGCTAGGGGCCCAGATGGGGGATGGGCCACTGATAACAATGAACTCATCGAAACCCCTGTCAATTGGAACACCAGATGGGACACAGCTGCCAGGTCCGAAATTCTCTTTTGTTCTCTAGGAAAATCATCCTGGACAGTCTCCATTGACTGATATCTGCATTCCTCTAGTTATTGCCTGCCTTACTCGGGACCTAAGTGCAAAGTTGTTATTGTTATCTGTCTTACTTCACGTTTACCAAGATTTATGTATGCTTTTGATGGTTAAGAGCCTCCTCCCAAAGTTGTTTCTTGTCTATGAAGCTTTTCCCTATCCATTCTGTATGAGGACACCTGGTTAATTTCACATTCTTTGGAATCCTGGTATGGGAGTTAGGGGCTGGTCAATGTTGGTGTGGGTCCCCACAATTGGCAATAAATTCTGTTATTAAAAAAAAAAAAGAGAGGAGCTGAGGAGACCAGCTGAGGCAAGTGCAGGTAGGTAGGCAGCAGCTGGGTGCTTCAGCAAGGCTGATGGTTGATTGACTTAATATAGTTAATCCGTTAATCCAGTTGTCTTTAACTTAATTGGCTTTTGTGGCTGTGGGGGCGGAGTTATCCTCCCAGCTAGTATAAAAGGTAGGGTTGTGTGAGTCTTGAGATCTGAGATCTCCTGAGACCAGCTGAGGCAAGCGCAGAGCCTGCCCACAGGGGCCCCCACCAACTGGGATTTCGAAGGCATCTGAAGGAGGCAAGCAAAGCAAGCCTTCAACACAGTGAAGAGGCATTTGGGACTCACATTGGAAAACAGGCAAGGAGAAGCCCATATGCCAGGAACATGAAGAAGAGACAACACGGGAAAGGGGAAGTTCTACCAACCCTATGGAAGATTCCTACAGTGGGATCCCCCTGGGGATGGCCCAGGACACAGATATCAGAAACACAATTGGAAACATATTTAAAGAACTACAAGATTATAAAGAGCAAATCAAAGAACCAAGAAAAGAGAATGAAGAACTCAAGAAGGACCTAGAGAGAAAGAATGACAAACTCCAGAAGGAACTGGAAACACTGAAAAGATCCCATGCTGAAAAAGATAAGGAAACCAACGAGCAAAGCAAAGAGCTACAGGCAGAGATTGAGAAGCTCCAAAAAGAAGTAGAAATACTAAAGAAATCAGAAGAGGAAATGAAAAAGGAAATCAAACACTCATCCAATCAAGAGGAAAGGAATGGAAAAAGCCTCAGAATCAGAATGAAGGAAGAACAAAGAATATCAGACCTGGAAGATAACACAGAACAACTAAAAACCTCAAGGAAAGATTATGAAAAATTAAAAAATACACAAAAGTGGAACAACTGGGAGCTGTGGGACACTATGAAAAGATCAAACTTCTGCATCATAGGAGTAGAGGAGGGAGAAGAATCCCAAGAGAATGGTATTGATCAGATCTTCAACAGAATAATAGATGAAAACTTCCCCAAACTAAAAAAAGACAAACCAATACAAATACAAGAAGCACATAGAACTCCAAACAGACAAGATCAGAAAAGAAATTCTCCACTCCACATCATAGTTAAAATGCTAGACACCCAAAAACAAAGAAAATCCATTAACGCACAAGAGGAGAAAAACAACACGTGACCATAGGGCAAACCTATCAGAATTAAAACTGACTCTCATGCACAACTATGAAAGAAGAAAGAACCTGGAGCAAAAGCATTCCCAGGTATTAATGGACACTAGATGCCACCCAGTTGACTATAAATACCAGCAAAAATGTCGTTATTTTTATGAAGGAGAGAGAAAACTTCCATGAACATAAAGTTGAAAGAATACATGTCGGGGTAAAACCAACCCTTCAGAGAATACTTGAAGCTAGTCAAAAGAAAAGCGCCAAGAAAGGAGCAACCATCCCCAGGCACCTAGAAAAGAAATAATCAAATAAAAGCAAGCGGAAGTAGAAACCTAAACCCAACTGCAAATGGATAACACGGCAAAGAAGGAGCAAATCAAACATATCAGTCATAAACCTTAAATATTAATGGAAGTAAATCCCAATCAAAAGACTAGCAACTAGGGAGATCGGATTAGCAGAACGAATCCATTGATATGCTCTGCATCAAGAAGACACTCTTATCCTTTCAAGGACAGCACCACCAAAGTGAAAGGAGTGGAAAAAAAATTCCAAGGCAAATGGTACCAAAAAGACCTGCGAGTGTTGAGTATTTTAATATCAGACAATAGGACTTCAGATAAAAGAAATCAGAAAAGAGACAAAGAAGGCCGATATACATGGTTAGACAAAGAACAACTTACCAGAAAATCACAGAAAGAATATGATTCCCAATATGACAAATATGCACCCCAAACTCTGTGCACCAAACTTTGATAAACACATTCTCCAGGACTACCCTTCACACTAAACCCAGTACACTCATCGTAGGGGGCTTCCATAACCCACTGAGTCCTTTTGTGAGTATAGGTCAAAGGACAAAGAATAAACAGGAGAGACATCGAACTGAATGATATGATCACCAATGGACTTCACAGACATATACCAGAATATCTCCACCCCCAATACTCAGAGAATACACTTTCTACTCTCAGCACCCCACGGCGCATTCTCCAAAATCGATCCACCAATACTGGGACACAAAGAAATCGCACAAATACAAAAAGATTGAAATAATTTCATGCATTCTATCAGACCAAGCTGCAAATCACAAGCTCAACATCAACACCCCATGGTAGAAGCCCAGTTACTGCCTACAAGAAAACACAATGAACTAAACAAAACACATCTTGGCAGCTGGAGAGATGGGCCTAGCAGTTTAATGAGCGCGCGACGACGCTCTGCAGCAGGACCTGGTGTTCGATGCCCCACCGCCCAAGTAGCCACACTGGTGGCCGAGAAGAACGTCCGAACTCTCAATTCCAGAAGACTCCCCAGTTCCAGGGGAAATCTGGATACCCTTCTGACCCTCTCAAGCAGCCTGTGCACGACACGGGTGCACAAACTTGCAGCAGACAGCAACATTATACACATCGAATATTAAAAGTGAAGAAAAACAACGAATGGATTTACATACATTCATAAGGTATCGTTCATTCCGTTCCCTTGAGAAACGAAAATGGTAGGGGAGAGGAATCAAAGAAATAAAGCATCCTGTAACTGAATGACAATGACAAAAAAAAATAATACAAAAAACCTATGGGTATTTTAAAAGCACAGTCCTAAGAGGAAATTTATAGCCCTGGTTGCCTACAGCTTATGAAAACAAGAAAGAGCACAAGTAATGAATCTAACAACTACAGCTAAACACTTGAGAGGGCCAACAAAGATGCCACTAAATGCAACAGACAGGAAACAAATAACAAAAATCAGAGCAGCAAAATCATGAACATAGAAACGAAAGAAAACAATCAACAAACTAAACTGACAATCCAAAAGTTGGTTCTTGAAGAAAGAATAAACAAGAAAGACAAACCGTCTTAGCCCAGTATAGCACAAAGAAAGAAGGAACAACTCCAATCAATATAAATCCGTGTGAGAAAGGGAAAATATTCACAACAGACATAGGAAAAAAGATACCAGAAACTCATCTGCAGGGAATACTTCAAAACCTATACCTACTCCTACCTAGTTTGAAAACCTGAAGAAATCGATGAATATCCTGAAATCCTGGGGAATCACCCAAAGCTCAACCAAGAAGAGATCGTCAGCTTTAAACAGACCCTAATCAAAGAAATTGAAAATAAAAAAAAAAAAAAAAAAAAACCTCCCCACTAAAAAAAGCCCAGGCCCAGAGTTTTCAACACTGCATAATTCTATTAAAACATTTCAAAAAACTACAAACCATCTATATTGAAAACTGTGTAGAAGGATAACTCAGAGGGAATTCTCCCAAATTTCCTCTATGAAACCAACATCACTCTATTACCAAAAACTCATCGCGCAACGAATACACAACTAAAAGGAAAATTAGATAATGACCCATCTCCCTAATTGAACACAGAAATGCCAAAACTTCCTAAACAGGATCTGCCAATCACATACAGACCCACACCAAGAGATCATCCATCATACCAAGTGGGATTCATACCAGAGATGCAGGTGTTGGTTCAACATACGAAAATCAATTAAACATCAGCAGCAAACACATAATGAGAAATGAAGAAAAACCACACCATACATCTTCAGATGATGACTTGAAAAGCCTACAAAAGTCCAGGCATCCTTCATGCTTTAAAGTCCTAGAAGTAGAATTGGATATGGCAGGGATCATATCCGTCAATGTAATCAAAGCCATATGCCTGAAAACCCACACACCATAAATAGTCATCGAACTGGTGGAACAAATGACAAACCTTTCCCTTATAAAGGCAGGAACTCAGCAAGGCTGTGAGGCCCCCCTGTCATCCACTGCCTTATTTCTTATTTTTTTTTTTTTTTTTTTTTTTTGCTGCTTTTTTGAGACAGGTCTCCACTGGCCTAGACTCATGTAACAGGCTGTCCTGGAACTCACTATTTGTAGAAACCAAGGCGATGGCCTTGAGACTCACAACAGATTCCAGCCGCTCTGCCCCACTTCTAGGTGTCATGGATTATAAAGCGTGCACCACCGCCAGGCTTTTTTTTTGTCCACCAATCCGTTTTCAATAATAGTGTGGAAACCCTGTGCCAGGGCAATAAGCAAGCAAGAAAAGAAAATTAAAGAGTTCTAATTGGAAAAGAGGAAGTCAAGCTATCCCTTATTTCTGATGATTGATTGTTACTTAAGGAATGCTAAAAACTTCCCCCAGAAATCTCCTAGAAACTAGTTAGTACACAGCTTCCAGCAATTGGGCAGGATACTAACTTAACTCCAAAATAACAATGGCCTTTCTTTTACACAAGAAGAAGCAACTGGAGAAGAATTCAAAGAGAACTTCCCCACTCACAATAACCTCAAAACAAAAAGATATTAGAACAAATCTAACCAGAACCAAAGATCTCTACAACAAAAATGTTAAACCTTTAAAAAGAAAGAAATTGATATCAGACATCAGAAGTATGGAAAAAACCACCCTACCCATGCTCATGTGATTGGGAAAATAACCATTGCTAAAAATGTCCATTCTTCAGGGGCGGCGAAGAGATGGGGATAATACCTTCAGGACAGAGACTTAGATGCGCTCGACTCTCGGTACAGAGCGACCGGTGTCCACCCAGCACCTCACATGCGTGGCCAAGAACTGTCGAAATACCACAGACATTCCGAAGAACTCAGTCCAGGGGCGAATCCGACAACCCACTCTTTTGACCTCAAGATGGCATTGCACGACACAGGTGCACAAAACTTCCATGCAGACAGTAAATTCATCATCACCACATCAAGAACTTAAATAAAAAAATTAATAAAAAAAAAAACGTCCATTCTACCAAAACTCTTGTATAGAGTTTTATACGCAATTCTTCAGTCCAAATTCCCAACAGTTTTCACAGGCCTGGGAAAAAAAAAAAGTCTTAAATTCAGTGGAAAAAAACACAAAGACCCCTGAATAGCCAAAACAACGCTGGCCGAAGAGCTCACACAGGGCGGGATCTCTTACCAGACTTCAAACTATAGCTTATCAAAAAACAGCCTGGTACTGCACAAAAAAAAAACAACAAAAAAAAAAAAAAACCTGTTGACAATGGAACAAAAAAACCGAAGATCCAAATCATGAGACACATGCAATTCAGCCATCTCATACTTGAAAAGGAGGCCACGGGACAGCCACCTGGAGAAAAGACAGCATCTCAGCAAGTGGTGTGGCAAAACTGATCACCATTGTAGAAGAATGAAATTAAATTCCTACTCTCGCCCCTGTACTAAAGTCAACTCCAGATGGATCACAAGAAACCTCAACGTGAAACCCCAAAACTCTGAGTGTAGAAGAAAAAGTGGCAAGCAGACTACAAGACATAGGCAATAGGAAAAGACTTCCTAAAATCAGACAAGCAGCATGCACAAGAATTAAGGGTCGACAATTGACCAAAAATGGGATCCTCATTAAAAACTCAAAAAGCATCTGTACATCCAAAAGAAACACAATCAAGGAAGGAAGAAGAATCACCACAGATAGGAGGGAAACCTTCCTACATGCTAGGGCAGAAACGTGTGACAAAGCATTGATTTTCCAGAATATAATAAACTCACTCAAAAACAAAGAGAAAGAAAACAAATGACCCACTCAATAGGTGGAGCAAAGCTGAACAGAAGTCTTACAACTGAGGAATTAGAGATGTCTGAGATAACACCTTTAGAGGTATTCCACATACTACTACATATAAGGAAATGCAAATCAAAACCACAAAAATTAAGAACACTACTCCAATAAGACTGGACTAGGATCAAGAAAAACAAATGATACCAAGTGCTGGAGGAGGTTGGGGGAAAGGGGAACACTACATACCACTGTGGTGGGAATGTAAACTTGTACAGCCACTATGGAAAGCGTATGGAGAACCCTTGGGGAAGACTTGGAATGAACTTGCCACCCGACCCAGCCATACCACTACCAGGCATATACCTGCCCTCAAGACTCACCCCACTGAGAGATACATTTGCGGGTCATGTTTATTTCAGCTCTCTTCACAAATAACAAGAGCTGGAACCAAACCCAAATTGCCCCTCAACTGATTGTGGATATGAGAACCAATGTGGTACATCCTACACATGCGGTTTCTATGCAGGCATAAAAAAAGACTACATCTATGAGCTTTGCCAGGAAAAGATGGCTGGAGTAGCAAGCATCATGCTGAGTGAGCGAACACAGTCCAGAAAAAAACGCGAATGGTATCCCTTCATCTGTGGATGCTAGTGCCAATTACCAGTTGTAATATTTCTTGTGCATGGCCCCTTGAGCTTTTGTCCAAAGCAGTCTGGGGAGTGAGCATTATTGGAAACAACAACAACAAGAAAGGACTGCATAGAAGAACTGACTGAAACAGTGAATTCTGCTCAAAACATTACAACTTCCACATGGACGAATTTTATAGAAAGAACTGAGAAAGAGATGAAAAGCAATGTTTGGCAGAATGCATGGCTTGGTGGGGTGGGGGAAATGTGGGGGACACCGGGTCCTAGATTTGATAAAAAAAAATTAAAAAAATAAATAACAAAAAAAAAAAAAAACAAAAGAGAAAAAAGAGGAGAGAGGAGAAGAGGAGAGAGAGAGAGAGAAAAATGGAGGTGAGAGGATGGTGTGGTGTTGGCTTGCCAGACCTTAACCTTACATCTTGGGGGCCTAGCGGCAAAGAGAACACAGCTCAAGTCTATGTTAAAATGCCTTGTGAGCCGGGCGTGGTGGTGGTGCAACTTTAATCCAGCACCTACAGAGAGGCAGAGGCGGAGGATCTTGTGAGTTCAAGGCCAGCCTGGTGTACAGAGTGCAGTTCCAGGAAATGCTAGGGGCTACAGGGAGACCCTGTCTCGAAAAAGACCACCCAAAACAAAAAAAAAAATGCCTTGCAAAAAGTTGGGAACTGGGGCTGGGGAGATGACTCAGCATTTAAGAGCACTGGTGAGGGGGCTGGAGAGATGGCTCAGTGGTTAAGAGCACCAGCTGCTCTTGCAGAGGACCCAGGGTTTGATTCCCAGTATCCACGCAGCTAAGAAATGTCTTAGGCCGGGCATGGTGGCACATGCCTTTAATGGAGGCAGAGGCAGGTGGATCTCTGTGAGTTCAAGGCCAGCCTGGTCTACATAGCAAGCTCCAAGCCAGCCAGGACTAAATGGAGACCCTGTTTCAAACAACAACACCAACACCAACAACAGAAACAAAAAACAAAAAACCCCAAAGAAACCAAAAACAACAACAAAACATACACATAAGATAAAAATAAAATCTTAAAAAAAATAGCACTGGCAGTTCTTGCAGAAGACCTGGGTTCAAAACCATGCACCTACATGGTGGCTAACAATCATCTATAACTCTAGTTCCAAGTGGTCCAGCACTCTCTTCTGACATGGCATGGTATGACATGGGTACACTTACATACATGTGGGCATAATAGTCATACACATAAAAAATTTAAAAGTTGGAACCTGTGGAAGAGTCAGATAATAAGGAAGAAGAGAGCAAGTGATAGAAGATACAGAGAAAGGGAAATCCTTTCTTTTTAATACAGAGCAAAGCCATGATTCAACATGTGGATGGAGACCTGAAACATGGCCTGAAACAAGAGACCTTGACAGGAGTAGTCTGTCTCTCCATTTAACAAGCAATGAAAGAGCCTTTAGACCCTTATCAAAAGTCAAGATTAGCCTGTGGTGAGCAGTTATCCCTCCAGAGTAGGTGATGTCAAGTATGCGCCAGTGGAGACTGTTTATCCAGGCTGGACCCTTTCAGCAGCCAGCTGTGGTTAACAGGCTGGGCTGGAGCCTTTAGAACCAAGGAGCTGGCTCCGGCAGCAGGCACAGTAGCCAGAGTGCAGCCCTTGGGCCTAAGCCAGACTGAGCAGCACGAACTGGCCCTGGTGACATCATCAGAGGTAAAGAGGCACACAGAAGCCCTAAGGCAACAGCAGTACCCCAGATGAGGTGGCAGAATGGCTCAGAGAAAATGTATATAGATTATAAGAGGCTAAATGCGGCAGTGTCTGCCATGCTCCCGCTGTACCCAATATTGCTGTTTTGATAAAAGAATTGATAATGGTGATGGAAACCTTACTGACATTAGTTTTTAATATCCCCTTAGCTGTCCAAGACCAACTGGTACTTGGAATGGATGGTGTTGGGCCTTCAGAGATCCTGCCCACTCTGCAAAAAGATTTCATTATATAATGGTAACCTTTGAGTGTCTTACAGATTTATATGAACATCTAAAAAAAAAACCAGTACAAAAATAGTAAAAAATGTAAAAGGTTATTCCACATGTTTGGGGGAAAGATATTTCCTCAAGCCATAAGACTGTTAAGTAAAAAACAGTAAAATATCACAGTGCCAGAGGTAGGCTACTTCCAAATGAGTTGTTGTCCAGAGAGGCCACAGAGGCCTCCAGAACTCTAAGGCTCTTGCCAATGCTGTTGATTACATGCCAGAACTAGATAATAAAATCTTATTGCTGAAGACGAAACATATGCATTAACCAATACATAAAGAAGTCAGACTGGGATTGAACTGGAGGCTGGCTGCCTTTCATAAGGCATTGTATGGACTACTGGGGGAAACTGTCACCAGCCGTTCTACTTGGCTGTGGACCTTGTGTAGTACACTATCAAAAATGCCAAACAAGATTTAACTACAGGTGTGATAGGAGTGTAGACTGTTTTAGGTACAACCAACAGCTTTCTGATTGGATTTCAGGCTCACTCCATAGGACTCAAGCTATGTCTGGTACTGTAAGCCAGGGTAAAAGCCTGTGGCTGCAGAGGTCATAATCCCCAGGGGGGAAACAACTGCTATTGTTTTATTAAATAGATACAATGTACCCACTGAACTGTAAAACATTTATGTTTATGACCACAGATCATTGCTGTTAGCTGGTCATGGAAGGAAACTTCTTTACAAGTAATGCTGAATCCTGTAACTACTGGTGAAGCTTCTGAGACCAGGTGACTGTGCTGTGGCGTAGTGGCC
The DNA here is from genome assembly GCA_009823505.1 of Rhizomys pruinosus. NCBI lineage: Eukaryota > Metazoa > Chordata > Mammalia > Rodentia > Spalacidae > Rhizomys > Rhizomys pruinosus. The sequence goes on from VZQC01007129.1 coordinate 899,702, forward strand.
CAGTGCTGAGCCTTAGATGGACATCTATCTCCCCCCTCCCCTGCCCAAGGCTCAGCAAACTTCACAAAGAGGGGGCTGAAAAGTTGTAAGAGCTGGAGGAAGCAACATATTAGGGTTCTCTAAAGCAACAGAACAGCTAGAAAGAATAAGTGTATATTAATCAGGGATTTATCAGATTGGCTTATGTAACACAGCCCAGGTAGTCTAACAATGGCTGTCTCCTACTAGAGAAGCTGAGAATCCAGTAGTTGGTCAGTCCATGAGGCTGGGTCCCTTCAGCAGTCCCTGGTGCTGAAAGCTTGGAGGATCCCTGGAGAGCTGCTGGTCTTTGTCTGCATGGGAAGCCCAGAGATGCTGGTTCTATCAGCAAAGCAGGCAGCAACAGCAGGGTGGATGAACTTGCCATCAGAAGTGAGGACAGGAAGGCAAACGGCGAGCCGGCATTTTCTCTTGCTATTATCAATAGGCTATTAATCCCATCCAGAATATTTGCAAATCTCAGACAGTTTGGTTTTTATCTGTTAGTATTCAATTTAGAGCTTTAAAATGTTTTCCATGAATCTATTTAACCATTTTGAAGCATGAGCTGTATCAGATACGAGATCATAATAACTGTTGACATTCTTCTTTGCTGTCTAACATCCATGTTAGACTGGATGGTTATGATTGATTTTTCTTTTCATTATTGATGCATTTTTCCTGATTCTTTTCATGCTTATTAACCTCCTATTGGATGTCAAACATTGTGAATTTTACTTTGTTGGTCCCTAAAAATATCCTTGAGCTTTGTTTTGGAAAATATGTAAATGGCTGGAAAACAATTTTAGTTTTGTATATTTCTTTGAGGATTTGTTGCACAGGACTTGTGCCTTGTAAGGTGGAGAGCTAATTAGGCCTTACTACAAATGTCAGATTCCGAGGATCCTGAATGCTCCATGGACCTTGAGGCTTTCAACCCAGCCATGGACAACAGGCCCTTAGGACCAGGAGCTTTTCCTTCTAATCCTCTTGGCTGATTCTTTATCTGGCCCAGGATAGTGTTTGCACTGCTCAGCACTCTGCTAGGTCTCCAGTGAGGCTGCGTCAGGTTTTCCTGGAGCTTGTCTGTGTATCCTGCCTTGCACGTCTCAGACACCCTAGCTCGAGTTGTGCCCTGGCCTCTGCCTGCCTTCGGGCTGACCCCGTTCCACTCATGCTCCAGGCAGCTAGGGAAGGCTTGACGTTCCCTATGTTTTCCCTCTTACAGGACTCATACATGGGCTTCAGAATTGTTGTCTCATTGTTTTTCTTTCTTTGCTTTTCAGTTGGTTCAGGAGGAGGAGACATTCATTCCCTGCTGCTACTCTGACATGCTAAAGGTCCAGGGGCCTGTTACCACAGAGCAGAAGTATCCTTCCTATAACAATAGCCAACAGCAAGGTAGAGTGTGTTCCTATCATCCTTCCCAAAGCAAACCTAAAAGGAGGTGTCATATCCCACTTAGCAGATTAGGGAATGGAGCCTCAGCAAAGTGAAGACACTTGTCTGAGGTCATGTTGCTTTATAAGGCAAAGTTGTGTTTCCAGAAAGAAAAGCAATCACACAAAAGATTGCTATTGTATCTGTGAGAATACTGTTTGGGGAAGGAGGAGGAATAGATAGCTCAGGAATTGTGTTTCTAAGGTTTGTGGGCCAATGAGCCAAGGAGTTCGGGAAGGGACAGGGATCTCTTCAAGCGTTCTTCCTGCTGCACCCCTCCACAACGCACTTTGCAGAAGAGAGTGCCTAATGCATTCTGCCAGGCTGTCAACCAAACTTTGTAACTTGGCATTTGTGGGAAGTGGGGAGGAAGGCATAGAGAAGAGGTGGGGGTGAAGAGCACTACTTGCTCAGTTTGGGGTGATGGAGGAAGTATGGGAGTAGAAGGGGGCTGGATTGGAAGACCAGAGGGCAGAGGCTATGGGAGCTGTGGAGGAAGTGCAGACAAGGCTATAGTCAGTTGCTCTCACTTCCTGGCTTGGATGCTCCTCTCCCTTCTTCTGACTGAGAAAGGAGGGGAAATGATATAATGAAGTTATGAGTAGGTGTGCTATTACAGAGACAGCTTGCCAGGGTGGGCAGCACAGATGACTGGCAGGTGGAAAGGATGTGGTGAGAGGTGAATGTGTAGATTCCGCCTCTGAGAAATCAGGTGGAATGGGCTCAGACTTGGTGTGCTGAGTTGGGGCATTGGTGGGTGAGTTTTCAGTGAGATTGCCTTTTGACTGGCCTTTTTATTATTATTATTATTATTGTTAAATATTTTATTATTTTTATTTTATGTGTATGAGTATATTGCCTGCATGTGCACCTGTGTTGTGCAATGCCTGAGGAGGTCAGAAGAGGGCATCAGATCCCCTGGAACTGAAGTTAGGACAGTTGTTATCTGCCATGTGAGTGCCGGGAGTTGAACCCAGGTCTTCTTTTTTTTTTTTATGTGTATGAGTGTACTGTCTGCATGTAGATAGGTGCACCAGTGTTGTGCAATGCTGCAGAAGCCAGAAGAGGGTGTCAGATTCCCCTGGAACTGGAGTCAAAGATGGTTCTTAGCCACCATGTGGGTGCTGGGAATTGAACCCTGGTCCTCTGCAAGAGCAGTTAGTGCTCTTAACTGCTGAGCCATCTCTCCAGCCCCTGAACCCGGGTCTTCTGCAAGAGCAGCCGTGCTCTTAACTCTCGAGCCATCTCTCCAGAGTAGAATGGAATAGAACATTATAGCTGCTATTTACTATGTGCCTACCGTATGCCCAGAGTCCATTTCACATGCATTAAGCTCGTTTCCTATCCCAATTGTCCTGTGAGGGAGGTACTATTATTTTTTTTATGGTGAGAATTCTGCATCTCAGGGATAGGATAGCTTACTCACACATCCTCCGCATACTTGCACTCATCTATTGATTTGGAGAGAGACTTTATGGGAATGGAATTTACTTAGATGGAGTGTATCCAGTGTTCCCTGCACCCACTCTTGCACTTGGCCAGGGTAAGGCCAGAAGGTGGAGTGGAGCTGGTTGCTTGGGATGAACAGTGAGGACACCAGAGAGAGGAGGAAATGTCACTGTGTGTGCTCACGCCTCTGCTCGGTGGTAAATACCAGTATGATGGCTCCTTCATTGTCTTCAGTACCATCCTCCAGCTTCAGGGAACAGGAGTTGAACACACAGCATTATCTCCTTGCCTGGGCATGAGTGTTCAACCCTGGCTCTGCCAATCATAGCGTTTTATTTCCTTGGCTACAATAATTGATCCAGGCACATGACACAAACCAGACCAATCACATATTTTCCTGGAATTTTTATTTTTAGAAATGGAGTCCCTTTGCAAAGAGTAGTGGTATGTCTTACCAGATCATCTAATAGACACACTCATCTCCTTGTAGAGACACTGATTTGAAAGAATTAATCAGCCATGCAGAGAGGCAAAGACAAGAAGCTTCTATTTTCTCTTACCAAAGCTCAGATTCTTGTTTAGAGACCTATGCATTTCTGGAAACACCGACTCAGTCACATCCATCCCCCATACCCCAACTTCAGAGGGTTCCTCTTGGTCCAGGCTAAGCCACCCAGCACATTCCATCCACCTGCCCCCCCCCCAAACATTCAGAGGTGTAGTCACAAAGCTAGCCCAATGAGAGACAATTAAAGGGTTTCAACCGAGTTCTCGGCTACAGCTTTTCTTCCGAGTTTTATGGAGGGTAGGAATCATATAGCTGTGGCATCCACAGGTAGCCCAGTATTGGGACTAGGTGGGTACTCAGGATACTCTGGGTCTAGTTAGTAGATCAGTCCTTCCTTGAAGCCCAGTTTTAGCTTTGGACCCACCCGATGGGGGAATCACAAATCTCTTCTGTGATTTAAGGTCCAGCTCTAAGCTCATTTGACTAGCTAGTGTTGATGGTATTTGAGTTCTGGTTTCTCTATGTATTTCTTAGTTATTTGTGTGTGCATTCAATGGTGGGCATAGGGAGGTCAGAGGACAACTTGTAGGAGTTGGCTCTCTCCTTCCACCATGTGTCTGCCTGGGTGGCAGCAAGCACCTTTACTTGCTGAGCCATCCCACTGGCCATGGAGTTCTGGTTTTAGTCCACTCAGAAGCCAGCTCTGTGGATTCTTCTGTTTTGCTCTAGGAACCATTACACTTAATTTTTTAGATAGGTCTCACTGTGTAGCCCAGGCTGGTCTCACTGTGTAGCCCAGGCTGGTCTCACTGTGTAGCCCAGGCTGGTCTCATAATCTTCCTCCTTCAGTCTCCCACGTGTTGAAATTACAGGCATGCATGACCCCGATTAGCACTATTTTGTATAAATATTCTGGTATCTTTAAAAGAGTCTTGAGGTGGGGCTGGAGAGATGGCCTAGCAGTTAAGTGCATACACTACTCTTGCAGAGGATCCAGGTTTGATCCCCAGCACCCAAATGGAGGCTGAGAACTGTCCTTAACTCCAGTTCCAGGGGAATTCGACACCCACTTCTGACCTCCTCAGCATTGCACGACATGGATGCACAAACCCACATGCAGACAGTACATTCATACACATAACAAATAAAATTTAAAAAGTTCTTTAAAAAATAAAGAGTCTTGGGGCATAAGAAGAAAAATGTTGCTGGGTGTGGTGGTGCACGGACTTTATTCCAGCACTTGGGAGGCAGAGGCAGGCGGATCTCTGTGAATTCAAGAGAAGTCTGGTCCACATAGCGAGCTCCAGGCCAGAGGGGCTACAGGGAGACCCTAAGTCTGTGCCTTCGTTATCTCTGTAGCTCTCTACACAATTTGCTTTTTTCTTGGCTGCCTTTAAGTAGTTTGCTGGTTTTGACAAAATTGGTTGTACTGTGTCATTTGATCATATTGGGAAGCGTTTTGGTTGTTTCTTTGAGTATTGTCTCTGTTCTTCCTCTCATTGTTTGGTGACTTGGATTGTGTATGCTATCGGCAGCTTGACCCTCACTCACAAGTCACTGGTGCATGTGGCACATGTTATTTTTTATAAAATATCAAACATCATAGTGTTTATCTCTAGAGGTTCAATTTGGGTGTTTTTCTTTTTTTTTTTTTTTTCTTTCTTAACTCAGATCTCCGCTTAAACTTTGAATTTATGGATTATAGTAAACTTTTAATGTCCTTATTTGCTAATTCTGACATCTAGATCAGTTTCCTGTTCCAATTCATTGGCTTCTTTTATTCCCACTTTGTATTTCTTGATAACCTCTCATTGGATGCCAGGTGGCATGAATTTTGCTTGGTTTAATGTTGGATAGTTTTGTATTCCCATTAATCTTATTAATCTCTGCTCTGGAATGAAGTCAAGTTATTTGGGAATAGCTTGATTTTCTTGGATCCTGATTTTGTAATTTGTTGGGAAGGCCCAGAGTAGTGCCTCGTCAAGGCTAATGACTCCACATGCCTCAAGAAAGACCTTTGTGAGTGTTCCATCCGATGCTCTGTGAAGTGGCAGTCTTTACTGCCTGGCTTGTAGCACCAAGTCCAGTTCCAGCCAGGTGTGAATGCAGGTAGCCAGTTCTGTTTGATGAGTTCTGTTTGATGAGTCTTCCCACAGCCTCCAATGCAGTCTTTATACGCACTACCTGTTTTTGGTGCTCGCTCTGACCAGCTATCTGTTCTCTCTTTTCTAATCTAGAAATTCTAGCTGTCTTGGTCTTCTTGGATGGTCAGCTCTGTCTTCTTGACTTAGGACATCTGCTGACATCTGCCTCAGTTTCCCTTTCTTGCACTGTGTCCTGGAATCTCTTGAAATATTGTTGGGACAAATACAAAATTAATCTTGCTTATTTCACATCTCTCAAAGAGTACTGTCCTCTGTTGCCTGGTGTTCAATATCTTAAGAAATTGTTGTTTCATATATTTTTAAGAGCTTCTTCAGTGTTTTCAGTGAGAAGAGAATGGAACAAAAAGTATCTGTTGACTCTTGTTTATAAGAGCTTTGTGTGGCGGCTCCACTTCTGGGTCAGGGCAGCATTTCTGTATTCATTAACCAAGATCTACAAAGAATTAGTGAATAACCCAGTGAAGAAAGAATTTTAGGCTTAACTGCAGAGATATGGAAACAGATGAGGTTAAGTTTAATGATCAGTACATGGCAGAGTGCAGAGTCAAAACTATACCCATTGACTCAGTCTTTCTGTTAGAGTGGAGTTACAGTGAATGTGACTTTAAATCAGGGAAAGCCATTTGAACCTAACAAAAATTTATAGTTGAGTCTTACATCTGCCTTTTATTGGTCTTGCAGTCTTGGATGAGGGCTTTTTTTCTTGGTGGAGCCTTACTTTCTACCATCTATGACACGAGGATGTAATACCCTAATCGCAGGTGTTCCTCATGGGTTAAAGATGGCAGTGCTTGTGAAGGGCTTCACACAGGATCTAGTAATGTAAACAGAACCCCTCTTGAGGCCTGTTGCTCCAGACTGTGCATGGCATGAATGCAGCATAAGAAGAGGACCTGTGGGAATGGTGGGGGCTGGGAGGCTGGAGGTCACATGTACGTTGGTATTGAAAGGGACAGGCGTCGGTTGTGATTTTGGCTATTCCCACCCATGGGACCTTGAGGTCAGAAGAGGGTCTCGGATTCCCCTGGAACTGGAGTTCTCCTGGAATTGGAGTTACAGACGGTTCTTAGCTGCCATGTGGGTGCTGGGGATCGAACCCAGGTCCTCTGCAAGAGCAGTCGGTGCTCTTAACCGCTAGGTTATCTCTCCAGCCCCGAGTCTCTTGTTTTTTAAATGTTAGTATAGAATTAAAACAGAAACCATGTGGTTGAAACAATGCACTTTTTTTTTTTTTTTTGGTCTTTTTGAGACAGGGTCTCCCTGTAGCTCCAGCTGTCCTGGAACTCACTCTGTAGACCAGGCTGGCCTCGAACTCACAGAGATCCTCGTGCCTCTGCCTCCAAGTGCTAGGATTAAAGGCGTGCTCCACCACGCCTGGCATTTATTTATTTCTATATGTGTATCAATGTACTGTCTGCATGCAAGTTTGTGCACCTGTATCATGCAATGCCGCGGAGGTCAGAAGAGGGTGTCGGATTCCCCTGGAACTGGAGTTCTCCTGGAATTGGAGTTTCAGACGGTTTTCGGCTGCCATGTGGGTGCTGGGGATCGAACCCGGGTCCTCTGTAAGAGCGGTCGGCTCTCTTAACTGCTAGGCCATCTCTCCAGTCTGAAACAATGCACTTCTTGACACAGGTGAAAGGTCTTCTGGGCAATAGAGCACCCCAGGCTCAGCTGGCAGGAGACAGAGCTGGCCTCTCTGGGCATTGCCGTATAGTAGGAGAAAAAATTCCACAACGGGAGGAGACAGTGTAACAGGACTTGGCATAGTGAGACTGGATCCTCTTTATCCTTGAACTCCTTAGGCCTTAGACCTGCAGGGTGTGTGGTATTTTCTTTTTTGTAAACTGAAATTGAAACAGTAAAGCAATTTTGTGGCCCACAGAGGGAATTTCTTCTTGGGAAAGAAATGCTTTCTCTATCTCATTTGATTCATTCATTAAGTGAGCAATAATCTCATTTTCTTTGTGGGGCCTCTAAGACTTAGAAAGTAAGAGTCTCTGAGTCCCACAAGCTGGGGTGAGAGGGGCAAGGTCTTTGGAGTTTCCCACAGGCTCATACAGTGCCTCAGGTAGGGGAGGGAAAATGGGCCTGAGCGTACTTTAAGCACCAAATGTTCATACTGATCTTAGTGGATCCTCAGTCAAGACTGTGGTTACCTGATGATCAACCCCTCTTGAGAGGTCCAGAGGGATGAAAAAAGGACTCCCCCCAATACATGCATCCAGGAAGCCCCCCAGTACATGCATCCAGGAAGCCCCCCAGTACATGCATCCAGGAAGCCCCCCAGTACATGCATCCAGGAAGCCCCCCAATACATGCATCCAGGAAGCTCCCCAGTACATGCATCCAGGAAGCCCCCCAATACATGCATCCAGGAAGCCCCCCATTACATGCATCCAGGAAGCCCCCCAGTACATGCATCCAGGAAGCCCCCCAGTACATGCATCCAGGAAGCTCCGGAAAAGCCCCAGAGAGTCCTCAGTTCCTTAAAGTCATCAGCAGAGAATGCACTTGAGCATTTCTCGGAGTAAAGTGCCCCAAACTCAAAAGATTCTCAAAGGGATCAATGAATCCAAATTGCAAAGCAGAGGCTCTTCTGATTTCAAAGCCATTATCCTTGAGCCACTTCCAGTGGCTCCTGGTTAAGAGGTTATTTTATTAATTAATTAATTTATTTTTTGTCTTTTTGAGACAGGGTCTCTCTGTAGCCCAGCTGCTGGCCTAGAACTTGCTGTGTAGACCAGGCTGCCCTCAAACTCACAGTGATCAGCTTGCCCCTGCCTCCCAATCAAAGATGTGTGCCACCATGTCTGGCAGGAGGGTATATATATGTGTGTGTGTGTGTGTGTATATATATATATCCATTTTTATTGTTTTTTAAAATTTGTGTGTGTGGCAGCTGGAGAGATGGCTCGGCAGTTAAGAGCACTGGTTGCTCTTGTAGAGGACCTGGGTTTGGTGTCCAGCACCCACATAATGGCAAATAATTCCAGTTCCAGGATGTCTGATGACCTCTTCTGATCTCCAGGGACACTGCATGGCATGATGCACTTACATATATGAGTATATACTCAAAATAAAAATAGTAAATAAAATAGTTTTGAAAAATTGTGTGTATGTGTGTGTGCGAGTGTGCGAGTGTGTGTGTGTGTGTGTGTGTGTGTGTGTGTGTGTGTGTGGTGGTAGTAAGAGAGTCCCTGGAGCTGGAGTTACAGGGGGTTGTGAGTCACCTGGAGGTGGTGCTGGGGACTGAATTGGGTCCTTGACTAGAGCACTCCAGCCCCAGGAGGATTTTTTTTTTAGAGTCAAACCCACACAGGTCTTCATCAGATTGTGGCTTTACTGCTGACTAGCTCATTTCTCCACTGTAAACGGGATTCATTTATTTGACAAATACTTTCTGGAGTCCTGGCCATTGTTCAGCCATAATTCCAGGTATTGCAGACAGCAACGATTAAACAGCCTTCTTGCTGTCATAACTTTTATTTTGTGATGGCGCAAAGAAAATAAACACAGAGTATGTAAAAATGGATAAATGTTATGCAGAAGAATGGAGTAAGGGGGACAGGACATCCCATGGGTGTCACTGAGCGTGTGTGTGTTCCAGGGGAATCCGACGCCCTCTTCTGATCTCCGCGGCATTGCACGACATGGTTGCACAGACCTGCATGCAGACAGTACATTCATACACATACAGAAATAAATAAAATAAAATAAAAAACCCCAACCCCCCCAAAAAAAAACCAGTGGGTTTTCAACATGTGTCTTTCCTCGAGAGATTCCATTGTACAAGCGGCTTTTGACTCCACCTTGAGGGAGGATGACTATGGGCTCTGGCTGGACTCAGAAACTGTCAGGCACCATCCACAGAGTGATAAATGATTTATTCCTTGGAAGAGAAAGGGAGTTAACTGGGGTGAACTGAAATTGGGAAGGTGCCTTGGCATATTAGAATCATATCAGGATTTACCAGACTGAGAAAAGGGTAACTCTCTCACCTGGACCCCATAAAGTAATGGCACCTAACACTGTAGTGACATGGCCTCGCGCCAGCCTATCAACTGATACTTGGTGTTATGCATTCAGAACTGACTGTTTCTGGACCTTTGGGTCTGATTGGTTCCCTACTGTTGATCTAGCCTGCTGGACTGCTTCCCATCCATCTGTCTGCCTGTCTGGGCCTGTACCTGAGCTTCCCGTCTATCCGTCTGTCTGTCCGGGCCTCTGTGCCTGAGCCCACCATCTCCTGTTCTCTGATTCTGGTTTGGCCTTTTCCCTTGAAGCCGAACTCTAAGGCTTCACTCTCAGACCTCACGCCAGCAGCTCCAGCAGCAGCTCCCTCCTGGCACTGCTCTGATTCTTCTTTATCTTATCGCTTCACACTTTCTCAATCCGCTTATGAAAACTCTTGAACTCTGACACAGCCTCTTTAACTTGTATTCATTCTATAACCCATAAATATATGCATGCAGATATACAGATGTATATATTATGCTGTGTGACATGAGAGTTCACATATTAGTAATTAAGGTTAGAATAAAAGAGCTTGCATTCCTCTTGGCCAGATTACCAAGGAAGATGGGATTATATGACAAATCGTGTCATTGAAACTTGAGTTTATTGTTATTTAATAAGTTCTGATGGTATGGAAAAACACAGATGTGTTCACCTATATTTCTAGTATAGAATGCTCACAACAGTAAGACATCCTTAAATTGCACTCAAACTCTGCCTGGATACAGCTCCAGATTATTTTCTTATCTTTCTCTACCCTTACTTCTTTGTCACTTATGGGTCTGCCTGAGTCCTTTCTCTTTTTCATCTAAGCAATGAGCCTCATTTAACACATACTCACCAATTTCCCTGCTATGAGATATCTGGGGAGGGAGGACAATAAGGACATTATTAAACCAGTCAGGATGATAAATGTCATGAGAAGGACTGTAAGAGTCTTGAAGAATGAATAGGAGTTCATGGTGTGGCAAAGCAGAGATGATACAGGGGGTTCTGGGAGATGCTTCCTGGAGGCTCTTCCCCAGTTGAGGCTCCCTCCACTGAGGTGTGTCAAGTTGACACTAAAGCTCTCCAGCACAGCTACCAGAGCAATCAAATAGAATAGGTTCTATGAACCCTCGAATTGTTTCATGTCCCATGAGAGTTGTTGTTGCTGTAATTCTCAGCCTCTGGAAACCACTGATTCCTCTTTTTCAAGAATGGCATTGCTTGAGCTGGGGTGGCGCACACCTTTAATCCTAGCACTTGGGAAGCAGAGGCAGGTGGATCTTTTTGAGTTCAAAGCCAGCCTGGTCTACAGAGTGAGTTCTAGGACAGCTGGGGCTACAGGGAGACTCTTTCTCGAAAAGACCAAAAAAAAAAAAAAAAAAAAAAAAGAATGGCATTGCTGGGGGTAGTGGTGCACGCCTTTAATCCTAGTGCTCTTGAGGCAGAGGCAGACAGATCTCTGTGAGTTCAAGGCCAGCCTGGCCTACATAGTGAGGTCTAGGTTTATCTCAGAAGGACAAAGGAAAACAAAAAAGAATAGCATAAAATAGAATGCAGCCTTTTGAGTCTAGACACTTCCATTTGGCATGATGCATAAAGTTATTCAGTCTGTTTATTTCAGTATTTCTCATTGGATGGCCATACAACAGTTTTCTTATCCATTCTTCAGTTGAAGAACATTAGTTTTGCTTTATATTTTGGGAGGTTATAAATACAGCCATCAGATTTTTGTTCAAAACTGAAAATTTTCATTTCATTTGGGTAAATACATAGATAAGGAGTTGGTAGGTTATATGTGCATAAGAAACTGCAAGGAGAGGGCCATGGATGTATCTGTGGGTTGAGTGCTCATCTGCCATGTGCTGGGGCTCTGGGTTCAATTCCTAGTGCAACAACAACAGAACAGTCACAACCTCTTGCTGAATTATTTCCCCAGTGGCTGTTCCTATTACTTCACCCACCAGCCCCACGTGGGATTCTAATTACTATGTTGGATTACCAGCCTCTGTTCTGCTGTTCCTTTAAAAGCTATTCTAGGGGTGAGGATATGGCTAAGCAGTTAAGGTATACACATAAAAAAATGAAATATTTAAAAATTAAAAGGCTGGCACCAAAAACAAAGCACTCATTATGTGATGCCACATGACAGGGCTGCTAAATAAAATTAGCCTGACTCCTAACATGCATTCAAAGGCCAAGAGTGGTTCCAAACTGCTAAGAGCCCACTCTTTCAGATTTCTCTCAGAAATCTTTCCAACAAGGGTTTGTTCTTTCTTTTAAAAAATATTTATATTTTTACTTTGCGTGTATGGGTGCATTGCCTGTATGTGTGTGAGTGCACCCATGTTGTTTGGTGCCCATGGAGGTCAGAGGAGGACATTGGATCCCCTGGAACTGGAGTTGTGGATGATTGTTGACCACCATGTGGGTTCTGGGAGCTAGACTCTACTTCTCTGAGAGAGCACTCAGTGCTCTTGGGCACTGAGCTATCTCTCCAGTCTCTTCCAATTTATGAAACAAAAGGTGGAATTATTTGTCATTTAATGGGAACACCAAAAACAACAACAAAGACTTGTTCAAAGAACTGACCAAAACAGTAAACTTCTGCCCCAAACAGTAAATTTCTGCACTGAGAAATTAAAAAAGACTGAGAAAAAGATTCTAGCCATGTATGGCAGAATGTATGAGTTCTGATGGGATGACGGGCATGGAAGGGGGAACAAGTTCTAAATATGATTAAGAAATGTTGTATGAAATGCACAAAAGTTCAATAAAAAAGAGAAGATTTAAAAAAATAAAAATTAAAAGGCTGTTGTACTAGGTGTGCAGTGCTCTGATGACGGCTTTGATTTACATTTCCTAATTGGACGTCATTTCATAGGTGTGCAGTGCTCTGAGACAGCTTTGATTTACATTTCCTTTTTTTAAATTTTCATTTTTTTATTGATGCTTTGTGTATACATCATTTTCCAATTCAGTTCAGGCATATTTCCCTTTCCCTTCCCCCCACCCCACCCCACCCCATCCCAGATCATGCATCCTGCCATAACTGTCCTGCATCTTTCTTTCAGTTTTTTTTTTCATTTTTTAACAATAAGTGATAATTTATGAGTACAAGCATCCTTCATGTAAAGCCAGTTTGCAAGCAGTTGTGCCCAAACCCACACAGCCCATGGGTCCCACCATCCAGCAGGGGGGGCTTGTATGTTCAATCAAGTTGATCAAGTGAGTGTCCAGACTATATTGCTGTATTTTCACCATTCACCCCAATCGCAGCCCTTACATTCTACCACGCTCCTCTTCCGCAGATTGTTCCCTAGGCTTAGAAAAGGGGCACAGGTGGATGAGAAGCAAAACAGTCTACTTTCTCTGGAGCTGTTGTCTTGGACTCTGGTCAATTCTGGCTGTTTCCTTTCATGGGCTAACCTTTCAGTCCTACTAATGAAGCACAGCAACTAGATATATAGGTATTTAAACAGTACTAATTATTACGGTAGGTTATTTGGTATAGACACAGATGTTTGGATGGTTCTGAGTCATTAGTATTATATTTGGTTCTGAATAGAGAATAATCCTTTTCACAGTTCCTATGTCTATTAGTCAATTAAAGAAGGCAGTTTTACTGGTTTTATAAGAGGTTACCTCTATAACAGTTGGCTCCAATTTACAGTTGGAGAATGACCTCATCATCATCATCATCATCATCATCATCATCATCATCAT